>OX456527.1:71513072-71730572 GCA_949748255.1 Eustalomyia histrio | reverse complement strand
AATACAATTGACTATTCTGAAATACAATTGACTATTTCTGAAATACAATTGGAAAAGGTGTAGTAAATTGTAAATTTTGGTAATTATATAGTAAACGCAAATAAATATATATTAGTGCAAACAAAGCATTAGGAAATCGGTTTAAAGTTAAAGTAAAAATTTTACACATCAATGGACATGAGGTGTATTTCTTAACAGAAATTTGTATACAATTTGAAATTAGCCTGTTTATTATAATTCCATATATGTATATCTTGAGATCTAAAAAACGATATAAATATGTTACTACACTTAATACAGTTTTTAGTTTAAATCAACAGAAAATACAATTTTAAAGAAATGAAATTTTATTTAAATCAAATGGGTTTTGTCTTTTGTTTTGAACTGTTATTTAAACTACTGACAATTCAGTAAAAGCAAATCATTATTCAGCTAAAAATAAAGGTTTAAATTTTACGTACCAATTCGGTAAAAATAAAAGATTAATCATTTATTTGAAATTGTTTAGGTTTTTTGCATTTTGTTTTAGTTTAGTTAATCTGCAAAATGTGTTTAATTCTTCAATTTCTTGCAATTTGAATTTAAAAAAATAAAAAACAGTAAAGGAATTATTTGAATATATTTTTGAAACAATTTTCAAACAAATGAAAAAAATAAATGAAACTAAAAAAATATATAAATTACGGTATATCATTTTAAACAAATGTATAAAAAAGTTAAAATAAATATATCCTGCAAACACTTAACAACATAATATTCTGATTGCATAAGTACTCAGTTGGATCGCAAATACCCATTTTATTTTATGGTCTGCATAACTTAATTTGATGTTTTTTGATAACGTTATTTGCACTAAACCATGGATCCAAATTTAATAAATAACAAAACCGTATAGAAATTCCCACAATACATGAGATGTACAAATTTTTAGACCACGAAAGACTTATACAATTTGATTCATTGTATTTTGGGGGTGTGACCCACAAACTCCAATTGGTATAACAAATTTTGTACTAGCTCGAAAACATTTCGACTTATTTATTTTAAAAACTTTATGAAACCTACATATTTTTCCAAATATTTATTTATTGTTTAATTATTTTATTTTAGTTGACAAATACCCAGGTAGAAATTTCCAACGGCATAAAAAAACAGTACTGGGAGAGCACTGTTTTTATTGTTTTTTCAGTACTATTCATAAGATGCTGTGCCAATATTGTTTTCTGGAAATTTACAACCCTTTATTAAATTTTTTTTAAGTTATTTGTTTTTCACATATTTAATACAATTATTTGTGTAAACGAGTTATAGCTATTAATTCGTTCTGAAATTCCGTAAGAACACAGTTTCCAACAGAATAGCTTGCTCTTCTATTTACGGAATTTTATTTCATAAATTATGCGTATGAAAGATATTATTATTTTCTGTACAATATAATTTATTTAATGGTCAGACATTTTATAATAGATTTTAAATAACCCAAACTACATATTTTCAAATCAAATGTTGAAAATTGCGATAAAGGAGCTCCTTCCGGAGATGAAGATCCATAGAAATGTGGCCAAATCAATAAATAAACGTTTTCGATTTTTTACACTAATTTTGAATTAAATATTATCTCCAAAATCATTTAACTTTAAATTATTATATTGGATTAGAATTATGTGTTTAAAAATAGATATAAAAAAATTAAATTAGGTTAGGTTGAAAAAGAAGAAGAAAACAGAAGATAACTGCCTCATATCTAAAAGAGGATACAAAAGCCGCTGTTGCGCGATCACATGTAGCTTCGAATTTTGGTAAGGATTAGTATACCTCACACAAACCAATTTTTCAGAGCTTGCAACTGGCTGACTGTCAAGGCAAGATTTCAGACGAAAATCTTTAAATTATTTGAGTATCAAAAAAGTCTCGAACCACGCAAGTTTATTAAATTAATTAACCTAGCAATTTCTTACAAAAATATCAAACAGAAATATATTCTTAAAAAAATCTTGAGCTCTTAAAGTACACTTAAAAAAGTTTGTAAGTTAAAATAACTGAAAATATCATTTAAAAGAAATGATATTTCATTTAAAAACCGGTCTACTTAATTTTCATTTAAATTAAATGCCATTTGTTATTTATTTTTAAATGTTGATTAATCAACTGACACATCCGTAAGAAACAAATGATATAATCAGTTAAAATAAATGCCAAAATTTTACCCACCAATCCTTAAAAAATAAATGTTTTTTTCATTTATTTGAAATTATTTCCGTTTTTGTATTTTTTGTTTTTTTTTTTAATATACTCATACAATACAAAATGTATGTATGCATATGAAGCTATAAACACTTTTTGTGTTAATGTGTTTGTGTATGTATGTGTGTTTATGAAGTTATTGTAATTTGTATTGAAAAACTTTGTATATATACAACCAATTTAAATAAAAAAACAAATTGAAATTTTTTGAATATTTTTTTTGAAACAGACAGCAAACAAAATTTAAGTTTGTAATAACTGTTACGGACACCAATAAACCACAAGTTTCCGTTTTGTGGGTAAATTTTTATTAAATTTCAAATAAATGAAAAAAATAAATGAAACTGAAAAAAAATGGTAAATGATAGTAAATTATTTCGAATAAATGTATAAAAAAGTTAATATAGATATTTCTTTGAAAAATAAATGTATCTTCCTTTATTTTTAAATGGAACGGAAAACTTTTTTATTAAACTACAAACAGTTAACTACATAATATTCTGAGTGTATGTATTTTACATATACGTAAATATTTTGTTAAAAAATATATACATTTTTATTACTTTTCTCAAATTTTAAGATGCTTTACCACCACATTTTTAATTGATTTTTTTATTTATTGTATTTTTTGATTCGTCTTCAACCTTTAGGCCCAACTACAATTGGTTTAAGTGACTTAAGATTTGTTTCAAAAGTCTACAAAAGTTGACTTGCATTTGACCGAAATTACACGACAACCATATTTGACTCAAATGAATTATTTGAGATTCGCACAATTGAATATTTTTCTTTTATAAATTTCTTGAATTTTAATTTGTTTCCTTTTATTTTTTAATTGCTAGTTTTTATTTCTATATAATTTTTTAAAATGTTTTTAATTTCCTTAAGTTAGGTATGATCAGTTTTGATTATATATTTACTAAATTAATAGAGATGGAACTTTTGAAAAGTTTTTTCAAGCTAAATATGTGTGCTTAAATGTATTTCTATAATATCGCACTTTTGCTTAATTCAACTTCGCTTAATACTGTTGGGCCTTTCATCGATCTCTATCTATCGTTTACATTTGTGGAAACACTATATATAAAGAACCTGCGTGCTTTGAGAATTGATTGATACAAATGCGAATGTTTTCTTAAGATATCACGTCTTGACTGAAGCCAGCTGGTTGCAAGCCAGGTGAAAATGGTGAGTGTTTAAGGAAAAGGAGTGGTCCGATCCTAAGTAAAATTTGAACTTAGATGAGGGCGCACAACAAGCCGACTTTCGGGCTTAAGTATATGTCCTATTTTTGGGCATTAACCTTACATATCTAAATAAGTCAAGGTTCGTCCTTAATATGAGTCAGTGTACCAGAATTTCATCAAATTATATTTGTATGAACAGACGCACGGTCGAATTGATCGGTTCAGTACGGTAATAAAATAAAAATAATTATCAATTAATTTAATATGTATTTTAGATTTTCTTTTAATTAAAAAACGGAAGTATTCGATTTATAGAGAGACAAATTATAAAAAGGCATTACCCACAAAACGACAAAATTTTTAATCAAAATAATACAATCACAGCAAATAAAGTCAAAAGCCGTAGACAGAGATGCAAAAGCAGAAACAGAAATTTTAATGATTTTTAATATTCAGTTGTCATAGGAGAGGAGTGCTCCCACTTCGATATGGAAGCTATTTTTTAACAATTGGAAAAAAAAAATATTTGTTCCTATTTATTTTTAATTTAATTTAATGTCTTCATCGGCAATCGAACATGAGATCTCAAGATGTTCACAGGCTTAAAAACCATGTTTCTTAATTTATTTAATAAAAGTACTTATAATATTTTTTTACAAATGCTTATAAAAGTAATATTTTCAGTTTTTTTTTATTTATTTTTCAAAATTTTTGTATATAGTTATAAATATTAAAATAAAAAAATAATAATAAAATAGATTGTTCCCGCAATGGTTCGAACTCGCGATCATCTGTTTTTAAATAAACTGTCCAAGTCACTTCTTAGCATAATTTAATAATGCTGTGGAAACAATGATTAAGTGATATTGTGAATTTTTATTTTGTTCAGAATTATTTCTAGAAAATTTGTAAAAATATACTAGCGGATAATTTAAAAGCAATCAAAGAAAACTTTTTGAAATTGTTCAGAATTACTTCCCAAAAAAAAAAAAAAAAAACGCATCTAAGGGATACCTTGGGAGTGGTTTGTAAAACATAACATTAAATTTTTTTTGCTGGGATAATATTCAATTTCTTTTATTAAGTGCTACGGAGCGTATAATTGTTGTTATTACTTAACGTAATTATTATTAATCATACGCAACGTATACAAATAAAATAAATCATTAAATTATTTATTAAAATTTATATACAAATATTTTTTATCTTTTTTTTAGATCCTAGCCATTGCTGTTATTGGAATTAGCATTTATATATTATTGAAGTTTGACTTTAATACAGCAGCTTTTATCATACTTGGTCTGGGTATTATTGTTTTATTGTGCGCCGTTTTTGGCACTTTGGGTGCAGTACGTGAAAGTAGTCGTCTGTCAAAAATTGTGAGTATTTTCCAAAAATAGACTTTTAATTTAAAACATCATTATAATTTTAATTACTTAATTTACCTAATAATTGCTATTGCTATTCCTTCAATACTATTTCGTTTAGTTTGCTGCATTTTTAATAATTTTGGCAATTCTACATGTGTTGATTGTTGGTTTCTTTTGGATATTCAAAACATCATTATTGATAAATGTCGATAAAACATTCGATCAATTATGGAATCAACAAATCGTGCCAATAAGGCCAGGAAATAATACTAGTCAAATTGCTAGTTTAGAGCGTTGGGTAAGTTTATGGCGGTGCTTTTATGCAATTTGTTTGATGTTTTTTAATTATTTATTTTTGGTGGGTTTTTCTTTTTGTTTGTATTTAGCTTGAGTGCTGTGGCAACTCTGGGCCCAGTGATTATGTTTTGGCTCCCCATAGTTGCTATAATTCTGAAACAGATAAACTAAATATGGATGGCTGTCGCCAAAAGTTTTTAGATTTTATTTCTGATCGTTGGACAATATTTAACATATTCGCTTTTGTTTTAGTGATAGTTGAGGTAATGTATAATACTTAATGATTAGTCATCTAACATTTTTATTAAGGTGGCACTTATAAAATGTAATTGCCAAAATTAAAATTTAAAATTCACGATATATTTTGCAAATAAATTTTAAAGGCCTTAACCACGTAACTGATTGCGGCAGGTAAAATAGTAAAAACTAGGAGATAACTTTATATAATGTTCATTCCTAAAGAAAATAAAATGATTCTTTGATATTTAAGGCTTCTTATTGGAAAACATTTTTTATTTTTTTTGCAACATTAAATTGTAATTTTGGACTCCCTGTTCAAAAGTAAGTTTCATAAAATTAATAAATCAGTTGATTGGTTAAGAAAAAAAAATTAATATATTTATGTGCTACCTTATAATTCTTATGATACACATGACGACATAGATTAATTTTTGTTTATTTGTTTTCTTTCATTTTATTTTCAGTTAATTTGTGCCACATTTGCATGCGTTTTGGCGAATAGCATTGTGAATCGTTGGCGTCGCTCAAAATACTATACAAAATAGATTCAACATTTACTCATCTCCTTCATCACTGTTGTCATCATGATTTTGTTTATATATTAACACTCTCGGGAAAATAGTTTAATATTGTCTCAGCTCTCGAAAACAGGCCAAAGATAAACGATTTTAAGTCTCAATATTTTCTTATTACAGCGATAAACTGAAAACCCTTGATTTTTTTATGGGAGACAACTTTTATAAATGAATTTTAGGTACTTCTGTTTTGAAAGACTGTTGAAAACTATATTTCTACTAGTCTACCTCATCATTAATTGTTTAAAATCAAAATACAAACAAGAATTAATTTTAAAATTGTGCCAAATAAGTAAATAAAATTTCAGTGTTCATTGCAACAACTATATTAATCACATTATATACAATTTTAATTTACAATTTGTACAATATCATTCACAAATATTTAATGAATGATCCGAATTACTTTTCGTCAATTCAACAAATACCATTCGATAATTAAATTTCTTATATGCTACAGTAAAAGGTGTTAAAATTAAGACTAAATAGTTCTATTTAAAATAAAAAACAGGAACTGGCATTTTTTTTTTGGTTGCCCTAGTCAGTAATTTTCCGATGTATAATTGCACATGGATGAAGTAAGGATTGATTTTTATAAAAAAGATCTTAAGCTCATTTTAAACGAAAATGTAAATTATTTTCTATAAAAATGTCCAATTTTAATTTTGTAAAACTTCTCGTTTTTTACGAAATTGTTCAACGATATTTAAATTCTCAATAAGAATGCTAGTACAAAATGATTAACTCCACTTTGATGAGCAGAAAGAGTTTTTAAATTCGAATTATATTTAGCGAAATCACGGTATGACTTATAATGTATAAGAAAATATTGTTCATAATTTGTTAAGAAATTTGTTTTTACTTCAATGATTTATTCGTAATTGTAATTTTTGAAAGTTATTCATAATTGTATTTTTTTTGTAATATTTAATATGTAAAAGAAATATGTTTTTTTTTTAAGTTTAATAGAATAAGTTATGTTTATTTTGATTTTGTATAAATTTTTATATTAACATGTAACGAATATTTACGCATTTAAATAGAAACGAACGAAATATAAAAACACTATGTATAAAAACACTATTTTGTTAAAACGATTAATTTAAAACATATATTAAAAAATAAATAAAAAATTTATTTATACAATAAAGCTATTTTAATTTTTAATTTAATAACAGTTAATAATTAAAATACATCATGACCAGACGTGTTTTTCTACCCGATCATAAATTTGGTTTTGAACTAAGAGAATTTATAAGGAAAGTACTCCAACGAAAACACTGAGAAAATTCGGATGTGTGAAAGACCCAAGAAATATAAGATTAATGTTTTCTACTTTTTTGGCCACCTCGGGTATCGGCAAACGTTAGAAATTCTATATAAAAACTTTATTTTAACCTGCGCGATCTCAATTACATTTGACAATTATTCACTTGTGTAATTTGTTCTAAATTTTAATTTTAACAGTCCTACACCCACATTTGTAGGATTAAACGTTTCCCTGCGAAATGTTATTTTTATTTTTAAATACCAAATATGTGGAATAAATAATTATAAGGAAATTACTCAATTACATCAATTACATGTATTTAGTAACACAAAAATAATGATTATTCCTATGTCTGGTATCAAATAAAATCAAATTTTCCAAGGAAACGTTTAAGCCCATAAATGTGAGTGTACATAATGCCCATATTTAGAATAGAGTTTTCATGTTCTTCCATAAAGAATTAAAAATCGTTAAAATCCATATTAGCACGTATATATAACAAAAATAATTTGTTTTAGTGAATTTGAATAATAACACAACAAAAATGAAGGTGCCAAAGAAGCAATAAAAGCATCATTACTATGGCACTTCTTTTCCAATTTTTTCATCGATGAATTTAACATTAGCGTGTCATAGGATGGAAGTATTTAAATAGAGCTACTAGCATTACTCATACTTTAATCTAAGAAAGCAAAGATAATACAATGAATAGGTATTCCGATGCATGAGTGGAAAATGTTCATATACTTTGTAGCATTTTAGCTTTGATTAAAATTTAATTAATAAGAATGCAGAAAAATAAGTTTAGAGAAGCGACATTTGTGCATTGATATACAAATACTCTTTATTAAAACAAATAAATAATTCTGTATTAGTGAAAAAGCATTTTTGATACATTTTTCAAAAATTTTAATGAATTTTTAGACAAATTTTGATAGTTTAAAAACTGGTTGTACAATTTGGAAACATTTTTAGACAATTTTAAAATATATTTGAACAATTTAAAATAATTTTTGGACAATTTTAAAACATTTTTGGGCAATTTGAAATAATTTTTACACATTTTTAAATTATTTTGATAAATTGTGAATTAAAACTGGAAATGGTGTAGTGTTAAATAATAAACATAATGCAAAAATGCACAGATTGCGTCGTCATAAATATTTAAAGCTGAAAAAATGCAAAAGACAGGAAAGCTAGTTTCAATTAAAGGTTAAAAAAATCTGTTTTTCTTGATATTTCAAAACTTTTATAAAAATTGCAAAACTGCATAAATTCTAACCCTCATTAAATTTTAAACTAAAATATATAAAATTATTTAATAAAAAAATTAAAAAATTTCATCAGAACTATTTTTTCAATTTGAATAAATGCTTTAGATTCAAAAAATAAACGATATACTATAACATATGCTTTAGAAGTAATAAAGAGTGATTTTTTAAGATATGCATCGGGTTTATATCCAGATCACTGCATTTGAAATATGAACACATGAATTGTTTTGGAAGTGCCTAAGAATAGCACCAAAAAATCATAAAAGAATATAGTCACAGAATGACTACCATTTTTTTTGCTGGGAATACATTAATACTAGAGGCTACGGTCACAACCAGTCGACCGATATACCTACACGCCGAGAAAAAAAATGGTTGGGACACCACAGTCGTACTATAATATGGTTATCATAGTATGATAATAAAATAACCATAATTTTACCATAATATGGTCTCTACAGTTTTAGTATGATTCAAAAATGACTATATTATGATTCTAAATAAACATATTATGATGTTGAATTTATCATAATATGATCGCATGTACTCATAGTATGCTCAAAATGTTATCATATTATGGTACCCATAATAATATTATGATTCCTGAATTATCTTTATATGATCCCTACAGTAATACATATATGATGCTTATTATTATATTATGATTATTAATATACATAATATGACTATCTTATATCATATTATGGCACATTAATAAGTATATTATGATTTTCATATATATATGTATATATATACGAAAAAGACCGTATATATGTATATATATATATATATATATATTATCCCAGAATTCTTAAAAAGCTATGTAAAAAATAAAGACAATTTTTTATTTATTTATTTATTTATTTATTTATTTATTTATTTATTAATTTATTTATTTATTTATTTATTTATTTATTTATTTATTTATTTATTTATTAATTTTTATTTATATTAATCATATAATTACAAATTATATATAAATACCCTAACGGAGCACTCACAACAAAGGCCATCGGCTCGTTGTAGCGAAAACTGACCAGAGCCTCTGGTGGGAATTGAACCCACGACCCACGATATTTTAAGAAATATTTCTTATTGTTTTTATTGAAACGAATTAAAAAATATAAAATCTTTATATAGGGTCCGCCAAATAACTTTTTTTTTTTTGAAAATGCTATAAAAAAAACTACTGAATATTTTCTTAAATTTCTTTTTTTATTTGAAAGTACAATCCTTCCGGTTAATAATGGAAAATAATTTCATTCAATTGCTGCCTCGGCTGGCCATGCAGTAGCCTACACGATCGGTCCAATTTTTAAGCACATTATCGATTGTGTGCAGCTGTATTTCACCACGAATATTGTCCTTTAAAGCGTCAATTGTCTCTGGCTTGTCGGCGTAACACTTATCTTTGACGGCACCCCACAATTAATAGTCCAACGGTTTCAAATCGCAGCTCCGAGGTGGCCAAACGACATCAGCTCTGTAACTGATAATGCAATCTTCAAAAATAGGGCGAAAAACATCGAGTGTAGCTTCGGCTGTGTGGTACGTAGCGCCGTCCTGTTGAAACCAAATGTTGACAATATCCTTCTCTTCAATTTTTGTGAAAAAAAATTCGTTCAACATGGCTCGATAACGATCGCCATTGACTGTAACCGCCAGCCGAGGCAGCTATTTGAATGAAATTATTTTCCATTATTAACCGGAAGGATTGTACTTTCAAATAAAAAAAGAAATTTGGGAAAATATTCAGTAGTTTTTTTTATAGCATATTCAAAAAAAAAAAGTTATTTGGCGGACCCTATATATAATATTTTTGACAATAAATTGATTGGTTTAAATAATATTATATCTATAAGAAACTTTCTTTAAAATAAATCTTCTGAAGTTAAAAAAAAAATTAACTGGATCTTAATGTGTCAATAGATGAAATTTTTTAATGCTACATGAAAGGTATTTTCTACCCATCTGATATTTGTTCAGTTTTAGTAAACAATATATGATTATTTTTTTAAGACATTTTGTAGTAAAACAAACTGACTGAACTGATAAAATTTTAGTTTTTATGAAAACAACACAATATTATGAACCTTTGTGTTTTATTTCATGTACAATAATTTATTGATAATTGCCAGCATTTTATGGTTGCATAATTATCACATTTCTTCATAGTCAGAATATTTGTCACCACTGTATGGTTACAGCCAATCATGTTATAAAATAGTAGGTGTTAATCATAAAATAGTAAAATATTTACTATAATAATGATGGTAGCAACCATTTTAATGGTTAAAAAACAATAATATTCTTGTGACAACCATTCCCGATTGCAGCATGCTTAATATAGTAGCAGTGATCATGTTGCAACCATGTTTTTTCTCTGCGTGCAGTTAACCGAGCTATAGAATTTAAAATTTAAAAAAATCTATAGCATTATTCGAAATTGAGTATAACGTATATTTAGTTTATTAATGCCTACATACTTCGTATTCTACACATTTATATAAAAGAGCAACGGTCTTTTTCGTTGTTCGCAATGGGTTAAATTTTTGTAGTAACCTTATAGACACATTCTGGAAAAATTTATTTAAGTTTTTCGAAACTGTCTGTTAAATTTTGATAGTTCTGCGCTTTTCATACATTTATATGAAAATGCTACCGTCTTTTTCGATTCCACGTACCTCGTTTTTATGACTTGGCTTACAATGAATTAAAACTTTGCAGAAATATTCTCTACGTAATTCTGACTTGAAACTGTAAACTTTTTTTTAAACTTGTGAAACAAAATATTCTAATACTGGCTCTTGAATTCAGAAAATTCTTTGTTCACAATGGACTAAAACTTTGCAGAAATAATCTCAACGTAATTCTTACTTGGAGCTGTAAACTTTTTTTAGGTTGTAGAACAAAAAATATTCCGATGCTGCTTCTTAATTAATATAAAAATGCCTTTTTGCAAAAATAATCTTTATAATTCTAACATCAAATTTATATAAAATTTAACTAAATTGTAGCACTGTTTCTATTATTTAATTTGATTCCAGTGATTTTGATTCCGGTGTTGTAAAAATTTGGATCGGAACCAATGATTTTTACATAGGGTTTTTATTGGGTGGAAGTTATCTTTTATGATCCTTTTTCATTGCATCTAAAGCCCTTCGTATGGTTAAGCGAAAAATGAGATCTTTTGATGTTCCCAAATAAATTTTGAATTTGTAGTTTAGATTTTAACAGGACATCACTAATTGGGAATTTGCCTCATTTTCACAATCTCCCGTTAGCTTCTATCTGGGGATTTTACTGATACATTTATTGTTGTTTCCCATATAAAGTTTAAGTTTTACTGTTTGTTAAATTTTAACGGGACATTCAATAATCGGTCCTTATTTATTAAATTACTTTATTCGAAATTCTTGCAATTTTTACTACAAAAATTTTTTTACTTTTTGTAACAATAATAACTACAATTTTAAAAACAAATCACTTTAACTTAAATCATAGTTATAAATGTCAAATTTATATAGAAATATCTATGACAAATGTTTAACTTTGGTTGTTTTTTAAAGAAGCTAACTGTCATAGATTTGGAAAATGTTAAATTTCATTAAAAACCAAATTTGTGGAAGTTGTGAAAATGAACTGCTTAGAAGAGGAAAATCAGAACTAAATCAATGAAAAATTAATTACTTAAGAATCACTTCCTTTAATTGTTCCTGGGTAAAAGAAAAAATATCAAAAATATCAAAAATGTACATTTGGAAAAAGTCGTCCAACGTGGTTAACTGGGTAGTCCGGTCTTCCCGGTCATTCGTTCGACCGGTCTAGACCGTAAAGACAGGTCGACCGGTTTTAAAACCGGTCTGAGACCAGTTGACAGTAAAATCGGGTAATGGGTGGGCTCTGGTTAATACTGATCCCCAAATACATATTTTCTTTTTTTCAAGTTTTTGACTTTTAAGAATATAAAAATTTTAAATCGAACACTATTAAAAGCACTCAAAAATTCCTTTACATATTCTACAAATACGAGGGCGGATCAATAAGTACGTGACTTTTCGAACTTCCCTCGTAGTTATATGAAATCAAGTACTCCCCGTTAATAGACTACTGTCAAATTTTGAGAAAGTTCCGTCATTTACTTTGCGTTTAACAGCTGTTCAAAACAAACAACCTCGTGGATTTTTTAAAAAAAGTAAAAAAGTGAATTTCGACAGCTCTTTAAATATTATTTTTTACGAAAAAAACCGTCAATCAAACCAACGATTTCAATGGTAAAAAAGTGGTTTACTGACTTTCGTTGTGGACGGCCACATCAAATGTCGAAAAAATCCACGAATGGTGTCGTCCGATCGAAGAGTAAAAGTGCGTGAGATTGTTGATGCCATAGGCATTTCATATGGCAGTGTGGGTTCGATTTTAAATGATCAGTTGGATTTAAGAAAGCAGTCTGCAAGACGGGTGCCGCGTTTGCCCTCAATTGACCATAAACGTAATCGTGTGACGCGTGTAGTCTTAATGGCATAATTCCATGAATTGGGCTACGAATTGGTACCTCATCCGCCATATTCTCCGGATTTATCCCCATTGACTATTTCCTATTTCGTAAGCTAAAGAAATGACACGGTGGAAAGAGATTTAGTTCCAACGATGAAATTATTGATCAAACAAATGCCTATTTTATGGACCTCGAAAAATCCTATTTTTTGGAAGGGATACAAAAATTTAAGAAACGTTGAACTAAGTGTATTGAGCTAATATTTTTTTTGCAATAAAAACTGTGTTTCATTCAAAAAGTCACGGATTTATTGATCCGCCCTTGTACCTTAAAGATGTTGGGATTCTTTCCGTACTAGTGCATATAAAATATCAAATATAAAAATGCGATAGTACACTAAAAAGTAAAACAATTCCCCTTGTGTAACCTTTGTGAAAGAGACAAAACTAAAAACAGTAGCGACTGGCAAGCAAAATATTTTTTCTTATTTTTTTCACCAGTCGCTTAGAATGGAATAATATTTTATAATCCCCTCAAAAATTTTTTTCACCACAAAATATATTTTTCACCTCCTAAAAATTTTTTTCCAACCACAAAATTTTTTTGACATCCAAAAAAATTTTTCAACTCAAAAAATTTGTTCACCTTCCTAACTTCACTTGTAAAGTTTTTTACATTATTTGTATCAAAAACAGTATAGAACATTATTTTAATTATTTAAATTATAAAGAATAAATAATTAAATAAAATATTTGACTGCGTATTTAACCCCAAAACATGAACGCATTTAAAAACTAAGCATCTATTAATATTTTACTCTACAACTTATCCAAGGCTAATATAAGATCCGTTGGTTACTTAACTTTGTAGCTTCCTTGTTAGATAAAATAGTTAACCTCACCGTCATTCTTAGTATTTATGAATATCTATTAATTTTTATTTATCTACATAGATTTTGGATTCATAATTTTGTAAATAGCTTTTTTTGAAAATATTAACAATTTTATTCAAATATCATGTCATAAATTGTTCCATAAGTAAACAAATCTTAAACATTTTAAATACATGCTATCATCCGATAAAAACAAATTATGATTCATTTTTTTTTGTTTTTATCAGACTACCCGCATTTTCCACTTTTTTTCATGTTACAACGATTTGTTTGTTTTATCTCTTGGTTTATTGTAATGATCAAGTCATATACAAAAGTGTAGGAGAGCTTTATCTGCATAATGTGTCTTAGGCTTTGACATTTTCTATAATTCGTTTCACTTTTAATTTGATTTCGCTTTTTGTTTATTGTCATTTTATCTGCTTGGCCGACAAATGTCTGGCAATTAAGGTGGCACTTTTTGTAAAGTTTGTTTTCTGGCGAACATAGAGCAACATCAGGTGAAAAAGTGAGACAAAATTGTGCAGATTAACTTTAACTTAACTACATATAATTTTTATCTTTATTATTATTTTTTTATTTAAATTAACTTACAAGATGAACTTCTGTCAAATAGTTTTTTTTTTTTGATTTTAAAACAAAGCACCAAAACAAAAAAAAAAGTTATTTACTCGAGAAAGTTTCGGATGATTTTTCAGTTTTTAGGAGTGATTTTAACAATCATGTTGAGCTTTTGTTTAAAATCAGTGTTGCCAAAACTTTGAAAAGAAAAAACGCTAGATTTTGTTAAAAGAAATGCTAAAAAAGGAAAAATATGTTAAAAAAAATAAATTTAAAAAAAGTTTCAGTTTGTTAAAAATATATAAATATGTATTTTATTGCCTTTTACAATCAAATTTCAAAATATGTGATCAGTTATTACATATTCTGTTCATTTGTTTAACTAAAACTACATAAAAATAAATTAATATGGAAAAGACTGGGTTTTTTTAAATTCATATTCATTTACATTTAAGTTATGTATTAAATTATGTATAAAAGCATATACATTTTTGGAAGTTATGAAAATAATTAAGTTTTTTTCTTTTGATTTTAACAGTCTTAATTGCAAACGATATGAGATTTTTTTCAAAAATTCCTGTCAACTTCATCATCATTTTCGTTATTGACATTGCCATCATAACTTTCAGAAGATCCAATAAATTTTAGATAATTTTTAAGCACATCATATTGGAAACAGCACTTTTCGCTCCGTTTTAATCCATATCTAAAAATTAATTAAATTTTATTATAACCATAATTGTTTTTCGGAATTAAAAAAATTAAAGTTTTACATAGCCAAAACAAAATTAACTCTCTGTAATTGTAAACGGTTTCGTATGTTTGTTTTAACAAGATTTAGTTTGCTAAACATACGTTCAACGTCCGCATTCGACTATGGAAACCAGAGCAGTTTTAGTACAAACTTGGAAATCTATCTAAATCGGTTGTTTCCACCTGCATCTCTGTATGCGTTTACTTCTGACCAAAAAGATACCGTGTTATGTATATTTATCCAATTTATGTATTGGATATTTGAATATTGTTCACTCAAAAAAAAAAGTTAGTAGAAAAATTTGTAAACGGATTTCAATCCCACTTTAAAAAAAATTTACTAATTTTAAAAAAGTGGATATTAACGGAAATGTTAGTTCTAATTAAAATTTACACCTACAAAGATAAAAAAGGATAAGAAAAGGAATCGGAAGTGAAGATACTGATTTATGTCTATAAATAGGACATCCACTTAAAAGTTATTTTAGTTCTAAAAATAAGTATTAAAAACAATTAAAATTTGACCTTAAAATTAAAAAAATTACTAAAATATTTTTCAAAACAGAAGTTACCAAATTAAGACAAAATGATAAATTCGTTTATGTTTTTACAATTTTTAAGCCTTTAATATTAATAATATTTAGTATTTTTTTCTTGATTTTAGCAAACCGATTTTAAATCCACTTTACAAAAAGTTTACTAAAATTTAGTAGGGGCTACTAGATTTGTTTTATATGTGTGTGTGTCACTTGTTAAAAGTGTTACCTTTGCTATTTACATCAGTAAATGACACTGTAGCGTTTTTTAGTAGTACATTCAATGTTATTTTTGGCGCTTTTTTATCGGAAAAAGCAGTAATAATATTTTTATAGTAAAAAACTGCAAATTAATGTAAAAAATATAAAAAGTGCATTAAATATACTAAATTGGCAACACTGTTTATAATGCTCATCTTTAAGGAAGTATATTACTTGTTTTTAAGGATGGTTAATTTGTTTAAATAAAACCTTGCGCCTGGGTTGACATACTGTAACGTGTCGTTACAAATCTATTTATTCTCATACCCAGTATTACTACTTTAACCAATACCCAATATTATACTTATAGCAACACCTTATAAAATTCTCATTAAGTTGGGAAAATTATTTACATATAGTCTGAAAGTTAAAGACTGTAAGGCAAGCCACAACCAAGGGACGGATCGTGTTATATTACCTGATTTCTATTCCGATTCCTGCTTCCCCACACGAGAATCGTTGTTTATTTTCGTTTGTAGTTGGTCGTGTTATTCGAACACGAGAACCATTGTTTATTTTTGCTGTTAGCCATTCTTATTATTTGAACACGAGAGCCGTTGTTTGTTCTGGTTTGTAGCTAGTCGTATTATTTGAGTACGAAAACCGCTGTTTATCCCCGTTCGTAGCTAATCAATCCAACATGCCAACCGAAACTCCTTCGAAAGTTTGGTAAATATTATATTAGGGCAGTGCCGATCATATACGATCCGTGTCGTATTGTCGGCCAACGTTGGGTTATCATGTTTATTTTATAACTCAACCTCAAAGGAAGCAGACCCAGGGATGGAAAATATGTTTTCTGTTATTGTACCAACCAGACAAACAAATTGTACTTTTTCGATCCTCACGGTACCAAAATTTTTTCCGCTTTTTTTAACAATTTTATCGTATTGAGTCAGATTTGCTTAGACACTAAAAAGACTTAAATAATTTAAATTGACCGGGTGAAACAAAATTGATCGTTAATTTTGTGTAGTCGTATAATTTTCACAAAACTTTGTAAAATTTTACTCTAATTTTTATGTCACACCTTTTTTTATGGTTAACCTTTTCACGATTTGCTACTAAAAAAATTTAAAGGCATTTAATAGCTTTTTAACAATAATACACTTTTTTCTTATTCTTTTGTTTTGAGAGGTAATTTAAAATCCGCTGTTCAATGTTGCCACTTCCGAATATTTTAGTACAATGTGTATGGAAACATTTGGTACATTTGATGTGACACCAATTTAGAGCCGGGTGTACTTAAGACTGACTTTATTTTTACTATAGAAGCTGAATAAAAAATAAAAACAGGTTTTAAATTTAAAGTTGCTTTTAAAAAAGTCGACTTTTTGTTATGTGGTTTTATCAAGTTATAAATTGAAAATTTACCACGGTACCAACCAAGGTAAAAATGTACCAAAAAAAGTACAATTGTACCATGTCTTCCATTCCTGAGCAGACCTTTGTCGAATCTGGAAAACTGATTGCTGTTGGAGGAGACTATGTTGATGAATAAAATCGAATTTCAGCAAAAAAATGTTCTAATGGTTATGCTACGGACTTTTCAGCCAATGTGATAAGTACATAAAATCCATCATCAGAATATAATAAGTTATTTATGAATACAATATTCATAAAATTAACTGAAACACTGTCACATCATCCAAAATATTGGATTTACTAATCAATATTAAACAAATTTTGTTTTCCATACTACTTTTAGTAGTAACAAATAACAATTTATCGAATATTTTGTCATATAAAAAAAAGTAAAAATCCATTATTTTCCACAATTTTTGAAATTATAATAAAATATTGTCATTAGCTACCAAAATTTTAATTATTATAACAG
Source organism: Eustalomyia histrio (assembly GCA_949748255.1). Classification (NCBI taxonomy): domain Eukaryota; kingdom Metazoa; phylum Arthropoda; class Insecta; order Diptera; family Anthomyiidae; genus Eustalomyia; species Eustalomyia histrio. Next base: position 71,712,777 of record OX456527.1, on the reverse strand, counting down.
CATATGGAAATATGAGATATATTTCCTTTTATACGTATACATAATTACACTTATTCATAATTAGATAAATACTAAGTGTTAGTGTCAATGTGCAGTTGGTACAGACACAGTCTGTTGGGCTTAGGATCCTTACTTTTTATCCCACAAAAGAAAAAATAATTTTTTTTATTCATTAAAATTAAAAGTTGACTTATGCTTGATAATTTAACAATAGTTAGTTCTATTCTTGGTTACCCATCTTAAGAAAATTTATATAGAGTTTATCCTAGCAGCCGATTCGAAAAAAGTGAACTGCATAAACAATTTTTAGTTTTCGAATAAATTTTGTATAACACACGTCTATTGGTAAAATATCTATTTATAGAATTTTACAATCCATAAATACAAAAGCAATCAATTATTTCAATATAAATTCGGAACTTGTATATGCATGCATTTTGGTAACAAGAACAGTATTAAAAAGTAATAAAAGTGATTGTACCTGGAACTACACAACTTTGGCGAAAAGCTCGATTGCAACTATAAATCTGTTTTCTGTTGGTAGTAAAAGTTGAAGGGCATCAAATATGGCCAAACTGTAACTGCGCAAGCATCTAATTGAGTTGGCAAAATTGTTGAAGCTTTTTAGACCACAGCTCTGTTGTTATTTACTTTGGAGGAATTTTTTTATTAAACAATTTTAAAACAACATAATAATATTAACAAAAGAGACTAGGTGTTACAAGAAATAAATTTTAAGTTTAGTGTTTAGAGTTTAGAGTAACTAAATTTTGAAAAACTATTTTAAATAGTCGTATCAAAAAAATCATAATCATCGCTTTTAGTGCGGAACCTTTATTAATGATCGCTAAAAAATAAAAATGCGAAAATTTATATTTTTCCATGGATTATTTAGCCTTGCCCGGCAAATTTTGAGAAACAACATAATCAAACATGATGTGTTGGAATTTTAGTATACATGCCAATATCCCAATTCGTTCCCAGAGATGGAAACATTAAAGGTTGGACTTTTGAGATTTATAATTTTGAGAATCAAAAGATGTTGGAAAAACTAAAAAATGTCTAATAATAGGAGGAAAAAGCTCGTTGAACGGGTAATCAATTCACCAACAGTGGGAAAAAGTAATTTCGTATATCGCTTTACCTTCTGATTGCTTGATATACATATAGCCTGTTCAAACGATGAGTTGTGGTGGGTGGTGGCTCAAAATGAGGCCACCACTCTTAGGGTGATCCTAACATTTTTTTCTCCATAGTTTCTTGCATTTATGAAAAGTTATTGTTTTCTATTTCATATTAAGAGACAAGGATTTGGAAATGAAAGGAAATGGAGGTCTGTGAAATAAAAAGTTTGCGTATTAGTATTGAGTTTTGAAATAGATAATGGTATTAAAAAGTATCAGTTGCAAACCTTGCTTAAATTTATTAAAACTTTTGTATAAATAAGTAAAATTTTCTATTTTCTATTTTTAATTTATAAATTAAATATTTATTCAAAGTAAACACAAAATTTTTTGATCATATAATAATAATTTATTTGTATCATATAATAATAATTTATTTCATTATATTTTTGTACATTAAAATTAACGAAAATAATTATAACAATATTTTCGTTTAAACATACATATAATGAAATTGATTAAACTTATTACTTAACAGTTAGAAGACTAAACTAAATAAGTTTTATAATATATTATAACTATGAACATACTGAGAATTTTATACACAGATGTGGAATAAGTGAAATATGTCAAACATCTCCATATAGCATGCATTGATATACGTAACTTTTTCTGTCTATATATTTTTCGACTTTCGACTCATATCTCTGTGTAATCTGTGATAGGTTAAATTATTTTAAATCTTTTTAGGAATATTTCAAGAAAACATTTTGAATGGTTTAAATAACTTAAAATCTTAAAACTCAATTTAAGTGTGTTTCCTATTTAGATTTTATCTTTTTAAGTTTCCTTATTGTTTAGACTATAAACTCCTATCAATTAAAATTTTCGACTAAATAGAAATAAATAATTAAGTTAACATGAACCTAATATAAGAAAGGTAAATCAAAGAAACTTCCTCATTTTAAATTAATGAAAATTTTCCTCATTTTAAATTAATGAAAATTTAAAACAGTTTTTTTTTATTTTAGATTTTATTATAGTAGGATCAAAACTTAAGTTTAGTTCATACATTTTTCAATATTTAGACGTAAAAATAAGGTAAGTGCCCGAGTAAATGTACATATAGTAAAAAGTTTTCGAATTAAGTGTTCATAAGGCTGCTTAAACCAAAAAAATATTGAAATAATGACCCATTTTCTATATAGTGAAGACCAGGCATCCACCGATTTAAAACTCTTAAACAATCAGTAAAAAATATAGTTCCCTGAAATACCGAATTTTGAGAAATTTTCCGAAAACTGCATAAAATGCAAGAGTGTATAAATTATAAAGGCATGTTTATTTAAAAATATAATACAAAAAATTAAAAATAGTTTTCTATGGTTTTGCAAAATTTTTTCGAGACCACCCTCGTATTTGAGAATTCAAAACATTTTCATAAAAATGTTTTGTTTAAAGAATTCAAAAATTTGTAGTTTGTGTCATTTTGTTTTTTTTTTTTCATTAGCTTTACCTGTTATGCATGTTTTAAGAACAAAATAGTTTGTTGCTCAGTGATTTGTTGCACACATAGAAATAAATGCAATCCTAATATTTATTTGGGCGATTTTATTATTGCATTTTATCTTTAAATGAGAAAATATCATCGTATTGTGGCGACAATATTTGAAATGATACAAAACATTTGTGGTCTCTCTTTTGGTTTTGTTTCAAACTATTTAATATCAACAAAATAAAAACAATCATCTACACAAATTTGCCAGTTCATATATGAAGATCAAAAGATTTTAGAAAATTTATTTTTCTTCTCATTGGACAAAATGGTTATTGTCATTTGGTGGTCTTCAGTTTGAAATTTACGTGATTCAAAAACGGATGTTTTACTTTTCGGCAAAAAGAATTGAGTGTAAAACAAAAAAATTCAAAAATAATAAAACAAATAAATTTTAAATGTCTTGAATACATTTAAAGCTTTATTAATGTAAACATAAAAATAAAATGTATTTTACTACCAAAACATATAAAATTATAGTTATTTTAATAAATACCATATGCGCGGTAAGTATTTGTCGCAAATAAATATGAAGGCCCTGTGCAAAGTGTCTAAATTTGCTATAAACTACACTAAACTGTTCAAGTTTTACCAACTTGATTTAAAAATTCTAAAAGGGTAGAATTTATTGATTTATAAAATGTTAAAAGTTTAAAATCAAAAACAAAAACTGTTAATGTGAATCTTTTTGGGGGAATTCGTTTGTAGATTAGAAAAATATTTTTTAAATCTCTAAATAAATGTCCTCAAAACAATCGATGATTTAACTAAGCATTTAACCCTTTGAGACCCAGGCACTCAAAAAAAATTAAATTTTTTTTACTTGACACTAAAATATATGGAAAACTAATCAAGTCTCGGAAAAAGTAATTTATATCTGCGCATTTTTCTAAAGAAACACCAAAGCTCACAATTGTGAGTCCAAGTTTCAAAGAGATAAGTGAAAAATTTGTAAGATCTGTTTTTAGATAAATTTATTACAACTTATGCTTAAATATTAAAATTTAAATGTTAAGTTTCGGAAAGACAATTTTGTATGTAAATTTGTATATATTATTCGATCTATCTGTTGTAAATCTATATTTTTTAAATTTTATCAGGCTCGAGATCATAATTTAATGTAACTAACGAATTAAAAAAATATAGTAAAGACAATTTTGAATATTGCGAATCTCATGCAAAAATGCTGCCTGAAAAAAGGAGGCGGTATACCTCAACGAATACTTCAGTTTTTCTATCAACTTCGGTAACACAAAATAAATTCTGTGTGCATTAATAAATATCTAGTCTAACTACTTCTCCAAATGCAAACAAAAAACTTTTTCAAAAAGCAATGGAATGAATTGTAAATACAAAAAAGTTTTGTAGCTTCCCTTTTTATGTTTAAAAAATTTTTATGCGAATAAAACATTTTATACAAACAATTGTTAGAAATTGAATTTAAACAAACGCTTTTAATTATTTAATTTTTTGTAATACTTTTTTTCTCTATAGTCCTTTTTTAGTATTTTAAAAAGAATTAAGTAAAATTTAGGTACAGTTTTGTAGTGAACATTTAAGGCCCGATTACAATTGGCAAAGTAACTTAAGATTTATTTTCAAAGTCAACAAAACTTGACTTAAATTTGCCACAAATTACACGACACCCATATTTGACTTGAGTGAATTAGTTGAGATTAGTAGAGTTGCATATATTTTTGTTAAAATTTCTTGAATTTTAATTTGTTTTGTTTAATCTTTTAATTGGTTTTGTATCTCTATATACATTTTTTAAAATGTTTTTAATTTGCTTAAGATTGGTAGGATGAGTATCGATTGTAAATTAACTGAATTAGTAGAGATGGAACTTAAAAAAAGTTTACTTAAGCTTAATATGGGCACTTCAATGTAATTGTATGTTATCCTTCTTTTTCTTAATTCAACATCGGCAATTGTAGTTGGGATTTTAAGCTTTTTTTGTAAGGGTGGGCACACTTAAGGGAACATTTTAAATGTATTTTTCGTAATGATCAAAATACTTTAAAATCGTGTAAGTGTTAAATTTTACTTATGTGATCACTATAATATCGACCTTTAACAGTATTTATTTTGCTAAAACTTATACCTTTTATTTAAATTTGGCAATCGGATTTAAAATTTTTGTAATACAAATAAAACGCATGTTCATAAAACAATAACTCCCTCATTATATTTATTGTTTATTAAAATAAAAACATTACAAAAAACGATCGTATATTTTTTACCTTTTTCCAACGTTCCAGACAGATGTGGCCCCGTCTGGATAGGAAACGCACGCACAGGTTGCTGTCACTGTCAAGGCCCGATATATCCCTACTTGTGTCCGTCATGACGGGACACTGTCTGATTGGAAGGCACACAGTTAGGTTGAGGGTTGCGGCTAGTGATTTTTGCTGAAGCTGTGGTGATGAAGATGAGGAGGAGTCTTTGGAGCACCTTCTCTGCACTTGTCCTGCCCTGGCTCGCAGGAGGGGACTGCATTTGGGCTCATGTTTCTTTGAGGACTTGGGTGATTTGGCTGATATCGATATCGGCCGACTTAGGGGCTTTTTGAGGCAATCGGGATGGTTCGACGGGGGAAGCTTGTGATAAATTTTTACTAGCTTCCGTGGTATCACAAGGGACTTTATAGTCTAAGTGAGTCTGATTGGCAGGCTACCACTTCTACCTAACCTAACGGTTAATAAAAAAAGATACATGCATAAATTTATGGGTTTTCTGTATTAACTAAATTATTTAGTCAAAATTTGCTTAAAGTATATTGATCATTAACATAAACATAAAATCAATTCGACTTAACGATTTTATCAGTTAAATGATTAACAATTAAAAATAAAAGGAAAATACAATTGTTTCAAACAAAGAGTACGTATTAAGCTGATTTACAATTATTTTTGTACGAAAACTAAGCAGATTTTCATCTGTCTAAAAATAGTATAAAAAAATATTTAAAAAAAATGAATATCGCTGAGATTTGTATTCACACTTACCCCTAATATTTATTACCATATTATTGTTAGTTTTCTTGAGGTGATAAGATTCCCCATTCTAAACAAAATTAGTCATTAGTTTCAACATCATTCTTAAAAATAACTAAATATTTATGTATAATTATTTTGCTTCAACAACACAATAATGCTTTTACTCAAAATCTGTGTATTTATTTTTTTTTATGACTGACAGGCATTACAGTGCACCCTTGATATAAGTAATTATATAAAGTTTTTCAACTTTACCTGTTTTTTTTTAGTTTTTGCGATCAAAGTCAAACTTGCAGGAATAATTGCCCTACAAGACAATAAATACAAACTTATCTCACTATTTAAATAAATATGCGAATTATATATATATTAAAACCTGTTAGTATTAGGGGACAGCTTTCTGCAAGAGACGATATTTTCTTAATTAATTGTTAAATTAAATTGTTAACCCTATACCGCATACAACGCCAAATATGGCTTTTTACTTTTATTGTGATTTCTCTTTACGGTAACGGTACTATTGCAAATGTTTGTCTTATCTATCATTCTTTCTATGTTGTTTTCTTCTGAAATTCAAAGTGTAGTTATTAAAAAACAATATTTGCTTCTGTTTTTTTCAATTTTTGTGCAAGCGTCTCAGTTGTCCTAATAGAAGTGAGTTTTACAGAAGTTTGCCATCAATTTTAAATATAAAAGAAAGAAATCGAAGAAATTTTTTTTTTTGTAAAAAGTTCATTACATTTATAAACAAAACAATAATATTGATGAAAGGTAAGCACTATAAATACTTTTTTTTGCTAAAATTGACGAAGCCATGCAGTTATCCCAAAAATTTTCCAAAAATGAATGTACAATCATTTTATGGTAATTTGAAATATACTGATGAAATCGCTGATGGACTTCAAAGTGATGATGAAAATATATCCGATACCGATGAAGAAGAAGTAAGAGTCCCACTTTCTGATCAGGACAACATTTTTGTACCGGAAACTGATGAGAGCGATTTGGAAGACCATTGTGAGAAACCTACTACTTCAAAGAAAAAACAACCTGAAAAACCAACAGCCCCAATTTGGAAAGAAAGTCATTTGCCTCCGTATTCGAATGAAAACTTTCCATTTCAGGGAAATACGAATCTCCCAGATATTATCGAGGAACTGGACACACCAGCAGAGTTCTTTATTTTTTTTTTCAATGACGATTTGATCGAATTCATGGTTGAACAGTCGAACTTATTTGCACTGCATATTGATATAAATAAACCTGCTAATATTACTAAAAACGAAATAGAGCAATTTGTTGGTAAGTGAGACTTATATATACTATCAAAAGATGCTATAAAATATTTTTCAGGAATCGTTATATACATGTCGTTACTGAAATTACTATCATCAAGACATTATTAGAATACGTGCAACAGATGGGAAGCCATCAAGCATTTTTTACATTTTAACAATAATGCACCTATAAGATCACCAGGTGAAACAGGATTTGACAAGCTGTTTAAAATACGACCACTTCTAAGCAAAATCCGTGAACAATTACTGCTTATACCCAAAGAAGAATTTTTGGCAGTTGATGAGCAAATTATACCCACAAAGTGCCGGCATCACCTGAAGCAGTATAATCCAGCTAAGCCTCACAAATGGGGTTTCAAAAATTTTGTTTTGAGTGGAGTTTCAGGATTCAGTTACGACTTCGATATATTTGCTGGTGCCCAAAGTGACACGTATCCGGAGGGAGCACCTAATATGGGCGTAAGCGGAAATGTTGTTACACGACTTGCAGCAACAGTACCAAAGGGCCAAAATTATAAAATATTTTTTGACAATTGGTTCAACAGTCCTAAACTTCAAGTCCATCTACTGAAAATTGGTTTATTGTCTCTGGGCACAGTAAAAAATAATCGAGTCCCTAACTGCAAGCTCCCATCTGAAAAGGAAATGAAAAAACTGGGTCGCGGTAGTATTGTAGAAAAAGTGACTGAAATTGAAGGAGTCAGTCTTAGCCTTGTCTCTTGGTTTGACAATAAAGTAGTTAATTTACTTTCAACTTATGTTGAAAGTCAACCTGTTTCGACAATGACTCGTTTTAGTAAGAAGGAGAAAAAGTATATTCAAATTGAATCGGCGTCTATAACAACTACATGGGTGGAGTCGATTTACTCGATTCGTTACTTGGTCTTTATAGGATTCAACTACGTACGAAGAAATGGAATACAAATTTTTTTCCATATGGTTGATATGTGCGTTGTAAATTCCTGGCGAAAAAGTCAGGAGAATACATGCCGCTATTTGATTTCAAGCTTGCCATTGCTGAGCATTTTCGCAAGGCTGGGAAGGCCAAAAAACGTGGACGGCCAACGACCACACCATCTAACCCTTTAACACCGACGACAAGCAAATACTGTACTTCAAGCAGCAGCAAAAAAAGGAAGATGCAAGACTTTCCATTGAATTCCGTTAGAGCTGACGGTATTGGTCATTGTCCCAAATGGATGAAAACGAGACAACTTTGTCAAAATAATTGCTCCTTCCGTTCCTATACTTATTGTGAGAAATGTGAAGTATTTTTGTGCTACAATGATAAGAGAAACTGTTTTACAAGTTTTCACACTGATGCATAGAAAGCCATATATGGCAATTAGAAAATACCATTGAATGCATACAAAGCCATATATGGCTTATTTTTTTTCTCGTAAAATATCCATTTATAAACATTTAATCTTTCTAAAAAATATAAATGCATCCTAAATAAACACTAATTTGTGGTCTAAAAAATTTTTTCATTAAAAAATCGATGCTCATGCAGTAGAGGGTTGAAAATAATCTATTTTGCGATGTGAAATGTTTTTTAACTAATTTAGTTATTTAAAATGTTAAGTGCCATCTAAATGGTAATATTGACAGCTCTTAATAAGACTACGATTTGGTTTGGGAATGCTTTAATCTCTTACCATCATCTAGTAGTGAAATTCTAAAGCAGCAAAATAATTAACATGTCAAAGCTTTTACTTTCAGAACTTGCTATTCCGATTAAAATGTTTTCTTATTCGATATTTTTTAAAATATAAAAGGGATTTTAATTTGATTTTTTTTTTTAACTTTCTTTCTGCACTTGTTATTGACATTTATTCTTTTTTTTATTGAAGAAGCAAAAACTTGAAAGTAATAGAATAGAGGTTAAATAAAATAAAAATCTTGTTAGTGTAAAAACTAAAAATTATCTCTTCACAAAAGCCAGGGCTGGATTTGCCCCTATACAAGGACAAGCCAAAAAGTCTTCACAAAATCATGTAAGGAGCACTAAAAATTTAAAGCAAAGTGGGTTTTTTAACCAACTTTTGCTATTTTGAAACATTGAAAAAAATAAATTTCGTTCTGTAATCAAACAATTCTACTTGAAAGGCAAAACACAAAAGTAAACCATACTTGAGTTAGTGGAAGTTCATGGTACATCTGCTAAATATTATCTACAAATGGGTAAATAAATTAAAACATGACCGTACAACAACAAATGCTTATTCGAATTGTTGCCCTATCAGGCTTATACTACAGATTTGGCTCACAGCAAACTTTTTCTGTCTCCAAACTAAAAGAAATGGGTCGGCCGAAAAGGATTCTAGTCGAAGCCTATTTTGAGAATCATTGGATGAAGTGTGTCCGGCTAAAAGGTGACTAAAATAAAAATAATTAACCAAGAAAAATATGTCATTCTATGTTTTTGTAAAGACTTATTGATCTGTGTTCGTATCATTGGGAAAACAAAAGAAAACATTATAATTTAAAATTTATAAAAATTTCAGAATTTATAACACAAATAATGCTTAATTTCATATCGAAAAGATAAAATTCGAGTTACAGAACTATTAAAAATGTTTAAAGTTGCATAAAAACATTTTTTTTTTTGGTTGGCTAATAGTTTACTCATTAAAACTCAGCGTAACAGCTTATGAGAATTATATATTTTATAAATATTCCAAAAAAATTTAATTTTTTTACACCATTTTCATATTGATATATTTGAAAACGTAGGTTTTCAAGAATTAAATTTTAAACGTAACCACACGATTTTTTCATTTAGTTACGGTTACGGTTAAATGGGGCGGTAAACTGTGGTTACGTTTAAAAAAGAAATGCAAACTCTACTTAAAACCATATTAAAAGCTATCCCTAGTTTCCTGATATACAATATATAAAATAATATTAAGACAATTTAAAGAAAAACAAGATTTTCGGTAATAGTTAAATTTGCGAATATTTTAAAAAGTAGAGTTAATTTTTAAATTTGGTGTTCACATTGATGATCTACATCCTACTTAAAATCCTCAAAACTTGTACAGCTCAATCTTACTTCCACTTATAAATTTAAAAAGTTAGGGTAAGAGTCCATCATATCTTTGAACTTTAAACTTCCTTATATCGTAAATATTTAAAAAAAATAATGTAAAATGATTTTGCGCTTTTACAAAAATTGGAATTACATATATCTTTAATTCTTATTCCATTTTTTGATATAAGGTGCATTAAGACCTTATAAGTACTTACTTTTCGTATTGTTTTTTTTTGGAAATTATTATGTTTTGTCAAAAGTTTTCCGTAGCACTGTGAAGTACTAATATCCGAAAAAATATTTCGTGTGCATATATCTAACATATTTTCCCAAAGTCGATTATGAAGGGGTTAAAGATATCGGTTCGTATTGTAACTACCATTATGCTTAAAATACCTATACCGATAACTAAAATAACGGTAATCCTAAAATAGCTTTAGCGATATAACTAAAAAACCGTTATTCTTAAAATACCATTTTGGATAATATACCGTTACCGAAATAATTAGAATATTGTTATCGCTAAATTACCGTTACCGAAATAATTAAAAAATCGTTACTTATGAAATATATATTTATTTTTTTCAAAAAACATTTTGGACAAAATTAAAAAAAAATCAAATGCTTAACAATTGTAAAAACAGAAACGAATTCAGCATTTTGTTTTAATTTGGTAATTTCTGTTTTGAAAAATATTTTAGTAAATTTTTTTTAGTTTTAAGGTAAAATTTTCGGTATCTTCACTTCCGATACTTTTTCAACCTATGTAACATTTTAATGTAATTTAAGTGTGTAGGTGTAAGTTTTAATTAGAAATAATGTTTCCTTCAATATCCACTTTTTTATAGTTTTTTTTTGTAGTTTTTTTTTTGCTAATTTTAGCATATCAATTTTAAAAAATTTTTAAAATCATTTCTGAAATTAGCAATAAAAATTTGTAAATATTCTGTAAAAATTCTGTAATTTGTGAAATGTAAATAGCAAAAAGATTTGATAAATAATAATTTTTTAACTATTAATCAGTACAAAAATTGTAAAGTGGGATTGAAAACCGTTTACAAATTTTTTTACTACCTTTCTTTTTGAGTGTAACTAAAATATCCTTACTCTTATAATACCGTTACCGAAATAATACAATATAGCGTTACACTTACATCTGTGGTCATGAATTTTTGTTGTAATATCAATTATTTGACTAAAAATAATTGTTTACTGATTGTTATAAAAAGTTTTGTTTTACTGATTTTAATTAATTTTTTTAGATACTTGGGATATTACTTTTATGGCATGGAATATGGTTGATTCAAAGTGATGAAAATTCCAAATTTGATCATGGCGAAGAATTGGGTGCCATATTAATAATTACATTAGCAGTTGCAATAGTTAGCGTAGCAATTTATGGCACAGTTGTCACAATAATAGAGCGTAAAGGAATGTTGATATATGTAAGTCCATAAATATATTAAAAGAAAGTCTTTAACAGGCATATTCTTACAAATCATATATTTCAGTTTACAGTACTTTTAATTATACTTATAATAATACAATTTGTTATGGTCAGCATAAGTCATGCAGTAATTGGTTATGAAGTATCGGAACAACTGAAACAAAGTTTCGATGAACTATGGGATACAAAATATCAAAAATCAAATACAACATTATCGTTATATGAGGAATGGGTAAGTTTATACAGAGTGGCTCAAAAACATTCACCCGAAACCTTATAATTAAATATGTTTTTAAATGTTTATTTGGACCTTTAAGTTTTTTTTATTAGTATTTAAAGAATATACGCTCACAATATTATTTCGTTAAGAACAATCTGATATATATATTAAATAAATCGAAAATACAATAAAAAAAAAGGACTACTGAGTTATTATATTTAGCCCATTTAATTTTTGTATGTTCAATCATTGTTTAATAATCAACAAAAGTAGTAAAAACAATCGAAAGTCGTTTAAAATAATCATAAAGTTTTAACTGACAAAACGTTAGAAAAAATTTTTGTAGATTGTTTTTCAAATTGAAATTTTATTTATTGTTTTATTTCTATACCTGTATGTATATATATTTTTGAGCACTAGCAACAAAGGCCATCGGCTCGTTGTAGCGAAAACAGACCGGAGCCTCTGGTAGGAATCGAATCCACGACCCCCGCACTAATAAGCTAGCACGCTACCAACTAGCCTACCGGTGCGCTCACCGTGAGTTCAAATAATTTTATATTTAAACAAACTATTTTGATAAAAAAACCAAAGGGAATTATTTCAATTTCTATTATTAGAAACAGACAACATAAAATTTTACATGTAACAGAAAATATCAACTCCTAATGAAAATTTTTATTTTTTATAGTTTGTTTTTTGAACGACTAATTCAAATAGTTAAAATATATATTTCTATGAGTTTCAATTCATCCTTCTTTTAAAAATAAATTCTACGTATTATTTTTTAAATAAACTACAGTCGCTAACGGAAAATATATTGTGAGTGAATTAGTCAAGAGGGCGCCGCCATTGTTGAGGATCATTTATGCTCTTTTTACAGCATTTTTCATCGTTCTAGAGATAAGTTCTCGCACTCTTGTTGGATATTCTCTTCGAGAGCTTCCATAGGTTGTGACTTGTTCATAGACCCGCAACTTTAAAAATCTTAAAAAATAATTTTTATAGTGTTTAAATTGGGCAATCTTGCTGGCCTCTGCAAATCGAGACATTACTCTCCTCATCAATGATACCTGGATTTTCCTCGCAAGCGTAAATTTAGTTTGTTCTGATGAAAATTCAGATTTAATTTAGACAGCAAATCGTATTTCGCGCTTTTGAGGATAACAGAGTTCCATGGCTTGTCGTTATGTACTCTGTATCTGTTTACTTCATAAATATTAAAACAAATGGATGACAACGGTCACATACTTTCCAAAAAAAATATAGCATCTTTCAATAAAATTATAGTCTTCGAGCCACTTTGTATTTCGTATCAATTTAGTCAATAAGTTATTATAAATATGTATTGCTGATTTTGTAATTCTTTCCCTTTAGTTGGAATGCTGTGGTAGAAATAATGCCGAAGATTATTTCCTTTTGGATAAGGTACCACCATCAAGTTGTTGTAGAGATCATAATTGTGCTATAATTCATAATTTATATAGCGTTGGCTGTGAACAGAAATATCAAGAATATATTAAATCAAAAACTAAATATTTTAATATAATTAGTTGGTTGATCATAATAATTGAGGTAAGTTGTAACCGTATAAAGATTTTTAACAATTGAGCGTATATCTGAAAAAAATATTAATATTAAATATAAATATTAAAATATATAAAATTCATACGTTGTAATTAATAAATTTAAAAATGTGTTAATTTGTTTTATTAAAAAAAAAAATTAAACTTGCCTTAAGCTTAGGGGATGCCCTATCGATTACTTTCGAGTTTTTCAGAATGGTCTGATATATTAATAAAAATAATTATAATTATACACTACTTTAAAAAGTAAGATTTGTTAAATATATTGTATATAAAGAACTAGCTTTGTAAATTTTTGTGACATCGGAATGCTTAATTACTATCGGTCCATATTTACATATTTTGAAACAGATTCTTTTGGTATCATTTTCATTGAACAGGTTCAGAAAGTAGTTTCTCGCTACAAAAATACAAGTCCTAATTTATTCTTAACTAAAAAGTGCTTAATAAGGTATTTTCTTATTAAATATGGTCGGTTCGTTAAAAAGCGAAGTTAATAGAATATACGTTCAATTGTAAGATAATTGCCAATTATGTTAAACAAAATTTAATTTTTAATCATTATTATTCTTCTTGTTACAGTTTATTGATTCGATTTTTGCCTGTGTTTTAATTGACAGTATTCGAAATCACAGGGATCGCCAAAGATTTTATAGTTAATTTTTCGTTAAAATATAATATTATTTAATTGTAAATGTATTTATTGTAACAAATATTATTATTTTTTAAGTTAATCTAAATGATTAAGTAATAGATTATTATATAACTTTTTAATACCTGCTAAGTTGTCACTCCGATGGGATGAAATTTGAATATCAACAGGTATTTATTTTAGCGGTTAAACGACATGATAAGAGGTTGAAAAGGGCGTGTAAAGAAGGGGAGTCAAGTGGTTTTTCTGAGACTTATATTTATTCCAAAGAAACTATAGCGAATTAGTCATTAAATGTAAGGTATTTGGAAGATATATTTGTGGGTGGTGGTCCACCATGTTTGATTTTTAAGCTTTATTTTCTTTATCTTCAACTTTATGTGTCTTGGCTTTTTTCGATATTCGCAGTTTTTCGACAACTCCCAAAGTGCTTTTTTTTAACAGTATACAAGGTGGCGCAAAAGTAATCCTCCTATCAGAAAATGCTATAAATTTTGCGATTGGCCCCTAATGTCAGTTCTGTTTTGACATTTGTGTAGTAAACACATGCGAAATACACGTTAATAAACAATGTTACGCTACACTGCTCCAGAACGCGGAATATTGGTGACGATTTATTTGAGCAATAATGAAGATGATTTTTCATCAAAAATAATCATAAGTGATGAGGCCCATTTCCATCTTAGCGGGTACGTAACTAAGCAAAATTTACGTTCTGGGGCACTGAAAATCCGCGTGTAACCCACGAAGAGCCATTACACTGTATGGTGTGCTGTTTTCGCTGGAGGAGTCATCGGACCTTTTTTCTTCGAAGACGTCGCGGGCCAAACGGTTACTGTGAATGGTGAGCGCTACAGAGCAATGATCAACGAGTTCTTTTTGCCGCAACTTGATGAATTGGGATTGGAAAACATGTGGTTCCAACAGGACGGTGCAACGCCACAAACTGCACGTGCCACAACCGATATGCTGAAGGATGCATTTCCCGGGCGCCTAATCTCCGTTTTGGCGATTTGCACTGGCCAGGAAGATCGCCTGATTTGACCCTCCAGACTTCTTTTTGTGGGGCTTTTTGAAGTCGCGGGTTTATGTCAACAAGCCTCAGACTCTTGCAGCTCTTAAAGACAATATCCGTCAAGAATGTGAGGACCTATCGCCGAAAGTTTTGGCCAAAGTGATGGAGAATGCCATAAAAAGGGCTCAAATGACAATCAACTGTGGCGGCGGCCATTTACATGACATCATATTCTCGACTTGATGTAAAAAAAATTAAAAGACCAAATAAAAACAAGTAAGAGCGGCTAAATTCGGCTATGCCGAATCTTATATACCCTTCACCATGGTTGGGAAAAAACTGAAGTTTATATATGGACATATATGAAATGGACAGATTTATATACGGACGCCTTTAAGAGGAAATTAACCATTTAGTTTGGAGATAAAACTTGGACTCGGGAAGATTTATGGTTCCAGAAAATATGTATTTTAAAAAAATGTATGTTTTGGGCATAACTTTTTTGTATCTGAACCGATATTTCCGAGTTTTCAGCAAATATGTTATACTAAAGATTTTCGATCTTTTGCTATATAAGACGTATCCATAGGTCATAATACAGCTCTAGAATAGTGTTTGTTGTTTGTGTATAAAAGGTTAAGAGGTGAAAGAAAAGAATTTCAACAAATCGTTAAAAGAAATCACTAGAACTGCATGTGTTTTATTTCTACAAAATAGTTTGATTTAGCTGGCAAATTTGCATTTAGGATTTTATTTCGCTTTTTTATTAGAAATATTTGTAATTTTTTTAGCTTAATTTTAAAAATTTGAAGGAAAATAGTTTATAATTTTTTTTATAAATTATTATAAGTTATGACCTAAAATAGTTTCACTCAAAGGTAAATTATGTATAAAATTTTCTTAATATGTGAGAAATAAAATGGTTTAAAAATCTTTTTATAAATTCTTTTAAATCGGAGCAAAAAATAGAAATAAAACCGTTTGTATTTTGTTAGTATCAGAGGGTTTTATACAAATTTTGATGTTTTTAGCCTATTTATGGATTATTTAATTATTAATATAAAATTTTATTTAAATTAATTATTAAATGTAAAAAAAAACAAAAAATAAACAAAAAAAAATCTTAACGAACCCGCGACCCTTTCACCTGTGGTGAAAGGTATAAAAACGTTTGTATTTTGTTTGTATCAGAGGGTTTTTATAAAAATGTTGATGTTTTTAGCCTATTTATGGATTATTTAATTATTAATATAAAATTTTATATAAATTAATTATTAAATGTTAAAAAAAAACAAAAATAAGCAAAAAAAAAAGTCTTAAGAAAATAATAAAAAAAAATGTAAAAAAAAAGTAAATTGACCTCATCGAGATTTGAACCTCGAACTCCGCGTGCTTAGAGAAAAAAAGTATTTGTGACATGGCGTCTAGACAACTGAGCTATTGAAGCTCACACAAAATCATCGTCAATAGATGTACATATATAAAAGTCTTCGTTCATTAGGGATTTGTTTAGTTTTTATTTAAATGACAAATCTTTGTATGTGTGTTGTTTGTGTATAAAAGGTGGAGATGAAAGAAAATAATTTTAATTATTAATATAAAATTTTATATAAATTAATTATTAAATGTTAAAAAAAAAACCAAAAATAAGCAAAAAAAAAAAATATTAAGAAAATAATAAAAAAAAATGTACAAAAAAAAAGTGAATTGACCTTACCGAGATTTGAACCTAGAACTCCGCGGGCTTAGAGAAAAAAAGTATTTGTGACATGGCGTCTAGACAACTGAGCTATTGAAGCTTACACAAAATCATCGTCAATAGATGTACATATATAAAAGTCTTCGTCATTAGGGATTTGTTTATTTTTATTTAAATGACAAATCTTTGTATGTGTGTTGTTTGTGTATAAATGGTGGAGATGAAAGAAAAAAAACAACAAAGTTAGTAAAAAAAAAAAAAAAAAAAATTATAACACATGGATGTGTTGTTATGCTCAAAATTCTACATACATATTAAACAAAGGGATTTTACTGGAAAAATTAGAGGTGGTCCTGGTTTTTTGCTAATATCTCAGCCATTTATTAACCGATCTGTCTGATTTTTAATAGCAAACAGAAATGGATCACATGTAACAGAAATAAAAAAGAATCAAGTCCTCATCACGTCTGGGTTCTTCGGAAAACCCATTTCAACACACAGACGGACAGACGGACAGACGGACAGACGGACATCGCTAAATCAACTTCGCTCTTCATAAGGACCCAGAATATATATACTTTATAGGGTCTAAGATCAATATTGTAGAAATTACAAACGGAATGACAAACTTATATATAACCTTCCACCTGTGGTGAAGGGTATAATAATCCACAAGAAGAATCAAAGTTTTTCGTTTATTTTTTAAATTACAGCCAAAAAACATCGGAAGGTTATTTTTGCGCCACCCTGTATTAAATATTTTAAAATATTGGAAATTCTACATCTACAATAGTGGTAAAAGTTTTCGATTTTGCCGGCTAATAGCCGGTCGTTTAATAAAGACAAACCAACAGCAAATTACACGGTGAATTTTTTGCATGCAATTATTGCATGCGATTCTTGTAAGGTGGCGAACGGGGTAGAGAAGCAAGCGGGGTAACAAAAAAGGCACGGTTTTCGTTTTTTGCCCATGTTTTTGTTATATTTCTTTTGTCGCTTAATTTACATTCCGTTTTAGTGCAGCAAAAGTCACCGTGTAAATAGATATAACTTTGGAAGCAACTTAGAAAAGGGAATGAAGAAAATTGCATGCAATCGTATAAATTGGCTTTAAATCAGACTATTAAAAATAAATATTTCTTAATTTATTTTTTAAATCCTTAATAGATTGGTTAGTAAAAAAGCCGCCTTTCTGAAAAGAACTTGCAGCTCAAGCCGGTTAAACCGCCACCGAAATTTAAGGTCAACTTGCATATCCGTTTCGCTTCAACCCCTAAATGTGACATTGAGTCGATATAAATAATATGAGTATTCGTAAATTTTGTTTCCTCTATTATATAAGCAAATTCCATCAAAATCAGAGTGAACCCCTCCACAACCCTTTCTTTAGTTATGAATGTCAAGTTTGTATGAAATTAACAATGGTAAGTGGTTAACTCTGGTTATTTTTTAGATAACTTGCACACCCTAAATTTAATTAGTCAGTTTGTTAGTAATGAATAATTTTGCAAACAGCTTAAGATGAGCCCTGTTGTTGGGATACTTATTTTTGTTTACTGATCATACACGGGCTTTTATACGTCCAGACATGGTTCAATATATGACCATACATGATCTCATCATCATGATCTTTTCAGTTACTTTTTCCAGTATTTTAATAAAAAAAATTGTTTTCTTTTTTTCATTAAAGTTTAAAATAAAAGTCAAACTAAAAACAGTACTCCACTTATTCCCTTTTTATTTGCAAACAAATAATATACCAATAATACCAAATATAAACTAAACAAGATTTTTCAAAATTGTGACTTTTTAAATAACTAACTGTTTAACTACTGCACAAATATTATATTAGTAGTTGTTTATTGTAATATAAAAAAAAATCCTTAAACATTTTAACTTTAATAGTTGTTTTGTATTTATACATAGAAAAACAACTGTCATAACGGTTAACAACAACAAATATTGTGTGTAAATACTATGGTCCTCTGATTTTTAATTAAAAAATCTTAAAAGGCGGATCCAAAACGGAGGACATAAATTTGTTATACCCTCCTAATAAATGAGTTGATATACATTAGTTTGTCTTTCCGTTAAAAGTTTATTCCTATATTCAAGATCTTAATTTAATTCTTAGCCTATACAAGTATCATTTTAAAAATTAAATAAAATAAAATAACTAAACTAAATTTCTTTTGGTATATGTTATTATGGCTTTATTAGAAAAAACAAATGTTCCCATTATTTATGGAGCTTGATTTCATTCATGTGTTCAGCCCAATTTTCCAAGACTTTGTTAACAGTTTCTGGTTCCATCTGGTGAGGAGTGTTTCTAGATAATTCGCATAGGAACGGCCTTTAACAGCACCCCACAAGAAAAAGTCTAAAGGTATCAAATCGCAGGTTCAAGGCGGCCAATTGACTTAGGGTGGAAAAGATCTATTGTTTGATGACATGGCGCGCCATCCAGCTGAAATCAAAGATTATCCAAGTTCATATCTTCTATTTCAGCTCATAAAAAGTCTGTAAGAATGGCTCTGTAACGTCCACCGTTGACTGAAATGGCGTTCCCTGCAGCATTTTCGAAAAGAATAGACCAATGATGCCACCACTCGAAAATGCACACCAAAAGGTCACTCTCTGTAGATGCACTAACTTTTCGCGTTTTCCGATGCCCAGACGTGTCAATTATGTTTATTGACAAAACCGCCGAGATGAAAATGTGCCTCGCCAGAAAATATATTTTTTCGGCCAAATTCGATGTCCATTTGGAGCACTTTTTGGCCGAATTCCGGCCAAAACTTATTTGCAAAAAAATATTTCATTGTGAAAATAAAATATGATATAACACTGTATACATTCCTATCTCTATGTATGTTGAAAAAACGAATGTCACGAATATTTGTTGTTCAGATTATTTTTGTATCCTCCCGAGCAGCTTGGTACCGCAAGTAAGTAAAATCAGTACAGCGGTAAAGAAGTTATAAATGAAAATGTGAAGGTACCTCTTAATTTCCCGGACAAATTTTTATTTAAACACAATTTCGTATTTTAGTTAGGTGAATAAAACATTTTGTTACATTACTTTTACTAGACGCCCAGAGGTGCATATTATTTTACATTCACGTTGAACTTTTTTTTACCTAAAAATTTTTAATACCAAAAAAAAAAAATAAATAAATTGATTTCACAAACAAACATTTTTATTTACCTCGACAATGTTTTCTCAATTTTATATTTTTTTATTTTCTGTAACGAAAATACTGTGGGGGGTATACAAAAATTCCGTAAAACTGCATTTAATGCTCTTATATGTTAAGGTATCTAATTGAATTTTGTGTGTATGCTGGGGTCGGATTTTGGTTTGCTAATATGGAATATTTATGAGAAATATTTTTATTTAACATTTTAACCTTTATTAAAAATTTTCGTGGGTTATTTGGGCCTTCTTTCGAAAGAGTGGAAGATGAAGAATTCATGGTAATTAGATAATAACGCTAAAGTGTCAATATTAAATCGGCCATAGCTTTTAACCTATACAAGGTTCGTAATTTACTTTGGTTTAAAGATAAAAATGTACACACAGAAAACAAATTGGTTGGTATCGGAACCACCAAACTTGTATCGTTATTCAAAACTTTTAATTGTAATTACTTAAAACTCTTCATCAGAATAGTTAAAATTAATTATAAATAGAAAATATATCAAATTAAACGAAACAATGTCCCATCATCCAAAATATTGGTCTTTCAAATCAATTTTGAAATATATTAATTTCTACATTATCAAACCTTTAGCAGCCATAACAAACAAATAATTGATGACTTTGTCATTTGAATAAAATATTGGCTGAAAAAAAATCTAATATTGGTTCTGTTCTGGTCTAATAAAATATATCACTTTATCTATTATATTAGTTTTTTATATTCAAAATTAGATAACAAAAAATAAATGTACGTGTATATGGTGGTACAGTGGCTGATAGTCTTAGGGTTCTGAGTTCAAATCACACAAATGATATAAACAAGTTTTTGAATAAAGTATTTTACTGATTAAAATTATTAGACACAATTTATTTTTGTTGTAGTTGTAATCACTTTTTTAAACAAAAATATTCAAATTTCGAACCTGACAAAATATTCAATATTTCAAACAAATTTGTGCAAAAAGTTTGTGAGACTGGCTTGCTAGAACGCTCATGGTCCAGTCTCATGAACTTTTTTTCATAAACTTCCCTGCAGCACGCAAGAAACACAGTTTGAGCAACACAGAACTCACTTTGGAAATAAGTTTGGCATATTTCCCATCGTTAAATGATACTGACAGATAGTAAATGATACTGACAGATAGTGAATATTTCGAATAAAATAAATCAGTGCAAAATAACATATGAAATAAAAAGATACCTGTGAATGGATCACCCTGTAGTTACTTGTCACAATCCATAAAAATTTTGAGTCAAGATCTAAATATTTTAAAAACTACTGGTTTTTCATTGTAATGTAAATTTGCCATAAATTACATTAAGAGCTAGTTTTTTTGGATGTGAGTTAAACTTAGTTTAATGGCTTATTAGTTAAACTGAAAATAAATTTAAACCGGCTTTGAGTCCACTTGTTGTGTTTCAGTAGTAGCTTAAGACTTGACGGATAAGGTAATGCTGCCATATTTTATTCCAACAAAATTTTACATTTTATAGCCATACATATGGTAGCATTGAAAATACTTAATAAAAAAAATATTTTTTCAAACAAAAACACGTGTTCACGAATATAAATAAATTATTTGGACGAGTTTTAATTGTCTTAGGCTTTCTTGTTATGGTCTTATTAAAATTTGCATATGTTTCAGAATGGCTGAAATCTTCATAATACGAGGGATAATCCATTTTTATTTTTTTTTTCAATTTGTAAACAACTTTTTAGTATTTACGAAACAACTGATTTTTTTAGAGACGCTTTTCATAAGGTGTGTGTTTTGACATCTTTAACATAGGTTTAACTGGCCAATCTTGCCCAGTTAAACTCAAATTAAAACAAAATAAACTGGATCCAAGTTTAAACCAAGTTAAACCAATAAACAAGGTTGAACTTCATCCAAAAAACTATTTTTGTATGTAAGTTAATCGCGTAGGTACGTAAATATTTGTAGTAATATATCACAAATTTACGATTGTGAACCTGTTGCAAAAATATGGTCAAAACAACTACAACAACAGCAACAAATATTATCGTAATAATAACAAAACAAAATCCCACTTAATAGATGACGAAAACAACAATTGGAAATGTAGTAGGAGGAGGCGAGAATAACACAAGATCGCAGCCAGCATCTTATTGTGTTGAACGGCAAAAAGAGAAATGATACACACAAAAACCAACTGTATGTATTATAAACAAACATTAGGGTAACACCTCCTGTTAGTGGTATAAAATATTAATTTTTAAAGATATATCTAAGCATTTATCTACATAGCATGATGCAACTTTTGAAATTGAATTATTTGATTGGCTTGTAATCGATTTAGAAGTACCTTAAAAATAAGTGCAACCCTGACATTTATTCGTTTGTTTGTTTGTTTAAATTGTATCTTAAAAGACTCTAATGAGTAGATAAGTATGGAAATCTTTTGAGAATTTTAATTTAAAAAATAGAACAGATAAAATTAAAAAAGCACAAAAATATTTAACAAAATCCGTACAAAATTTTAATATTTCAGTTAATTTTTATAAACGAAACAGAACAGTTTAAAAATTCTAAACGAAAAGAAAAATTTGAATTTACTTTGGCTAATTTTAACGTAAATTGTTTTTCTTAATTTTCTTTCCTATACGAATTTGTCAACAAACAAAATTTTTATTTTTGTGTTTTAAACATACATATATGAAAGTGTAAATTCATCAGAGTGATTTAATTGTTTTACTCAGAGTTGTGACAACATTATTATCATTATATTTTCATTACCATTATTGGAATTTCGGTTTTAATTTTGTAATTTAATGAAAACACAAAATTTATTACAATTTCTTTGTTTAATGATATGAAAACAGAAAATCGTTACGTCTTATATTACTTTAAATGGCGTTATTTTGTCTACTGCCCTACTTTTGCAGCACGATTAAATGGAAAAAAGATTTTTGAAATAATTTTATAATTATGTTCAGTATTATCAGGGTAAAGTTATTTTATCATGACGGAGAAAACAAATCTTTGACTGACACAATTAGTCGAATAAAAAATTCAAAACTGGAAATTCTTAAAGGCGTGGTTGTGGTACACGCATATCCAAAATTGTTTTTAATTACAATTAAAATAAAAATAAATAAAATATCATTTCGTAAGAGTGTTTTTTTTTTAAATAAAAGTTCTACACTTCTTAACAAAGTAATGGTAATGCAAATGTTTGCCTGATTTTGTAATGGAAATGAAAAAATATTTAGTTAGAAATAATAGAAACAAAAGTAATGAACTTTTCTTTCATTAAAATTGCGTCTAAGCAACAATAATGATAATAAGTTATGATCATTACAAAATAATTAATTACTCTCAACTCTGTATTTATTTTTTTCGGAAAGCATGTAATTAAATTTTTGTTTGAAATAAAAATAATTTAAAATGTATTTTTAAAGGAAATTACGTCATTTAAAAAGTTTTCAGATTTTATATTGAATTTTACTTATATCACAAACAATTTTAAAAATATGAACAGAATTTTTGCATAAACAAATATGGGTCTTGGAGCATCAACAATAAAGCATATATTGTTGCTATTAAATTTTATATTTACAGTAAGTTTGCAAATGAAAATTGGATATATTGGAAAAAATTGTATTTGTGATTTAAAAAATATACAAATGGCTGTAAATAAGTTTTTTTGCCCGAAAGGCGATAAGTGATTTAGAAGCTTTTAAGGTGTCGGGTGAAAAAAGTAAATTGTAAAAAAACATAATAAAATAATAACCTTTAACTAAATAAATTGTGAAAAAAACTGCTTTTTTTATTGGCGGGGTATTTTGTTCATTAAACGGTTTTTTCTTCCCAACAAAAATAAATGGAAGTGATTCTTAAGGAATTAATTTTTCTTTGATTCCAAAGTATCGCTTAGTTCTGTTTTCGCTCTTCTAAGGCAGTTCCTTTTTACAACTTCCAAACATGTGATTTTTAATGAAATTTAACACGGGTAACTTATTTTAAAAAACAACCAAAGTTAAACATTAACCATTGATATTTCTATATAAATTTGACATATGTAACTATGGTTAAGTACTAAACTTTAGGTATTTTAAAACAAGTTATCGGGTTTGAGTGATTTGTAAAAATTTTTAAGTTACATTCAACAATATTTTAAATTCTTAAAATCATAGTTGCCCAGGTAAACTTTGGAAATGGGTGCGATAAGCTTATGCATTACCTTGTAATGTGTAACACAACCCAGCAAAAAAAAGTTTTCTTTTATGATTCTTTTTCATTGCATCTAAAGCCCTTCTTATGGTTAAGTGAAAATGAGATCTTTTGATGTTCCCACATAAATTTTGAATTTGTAATTTGGATTTAAACAGGGCATAAGTAATCGGGCCTTAGCCCCATGTTCACAAACTCCTGTTAGCTTCTACCTTGGAATTTAACCAACACATTTGTTGTTGTTTCGCATATAAAGTTTGAGGTTGACAGTTAAATAAATTATAACGGGATATTCAGTAATCGGGCCATATTTATTGAATTACTTTATTAGAAATTCTTGCACACTAATTTGTTTTCTTTTTGTAGCATTAATAGCTACGATTTTAAGAATTTAAAATCTGGTAAATTGTAAGTTAAAGATTGAAACAAATCACTTAAACTTAACACATAATTATAAATGTCAAATTTATATAGAAATATATATGTTTAATGTTTAACTTTTGTTGTTTTTGAAATAACTTTCCTGTCATAGATTTGAAAAGTGTTAAATTTCATTAAAAATCGTATTTTTGGAAGTTGTGAAAAATAACTGCCTTAGAAGAGGAAAATCAGAACTAAGCGATACTTTGGAATCAATGAATAATTAATTTCTTAAGAAACACTTCCGTTTATTTTTGCTGGGTTGGGGATGACTATCTCGAAGCATGATTTTTCAATTTATTTTTGGTAGCAATTTCCATGTTTTTCCACTTTTCCAGTTTTATTTGCATACACTTTCTTCTCTAAAACAACAAATGCCCGAATGGAAATGATTACTGATAACTCTACCGTTAATTAAATTTATTTTGGTAACGGTATTTAATTTTTTTCGTTAACTGTATATAAGAGTAGGGATATTTCTAAGGATAATGGTATTTAATTTTATTCCGGTTAGAGTGAATTTTAGGGGGAACGGTATTTCGCTTATACTTCCAAAAAACTTAACTTTAATTGTCAGCAAAATTTAGATTTATTTTGTTAAGTGATTACAAATATTAAGCACTATAATTTTTATTTGATAATAGTGAAGAAATCTGCGTCCATTTTTATACTAGAAAACTTTTGTCCTAAATTTGACCTTTTACGATCAATGTTGGTTATAAAAAGGCTGAAAAGTCATATCCCAAAATCCAATTTGTGTGTACAATGTTTAGTATACATACAAATTGTTGTTGTCTGTAAGCTTTTGCATATGAACTCGTCGACGAAATTTGCTTACGACCACGTTTCCCTTCATAACTCAGGAACCAAATGAGTCTCCACCTTAAAATTTTTCCACAAATGTAGAGAGGCCTTAAATTTTAACATATATTTTTTTAGAATTTTAAGAAAATTGGATTTTGAGATATGTGTCTTTGAAGATTAATCTTAAAAAAATTACCTTTAAACTTTTAATACAAAAAAACTTTTGGGATGCCATTTTAAAGGTAATCTTTTTACCTTTAAAATGGTACCAATAGATTATTTTAGGTTATATAGTTTAGAAGTTATGGGCGACTTCGTATGGACACTTTTTCGATATTTTGACGTTTTTTCCAATTTTCATCACGGCATATTTCGAAAACCGAAGGGGCTTGGGGTCGAAAGTTTAATGATTTGATAAACACTACCCTTTTACAATATTTGTGGCGAATTTTATTAAAATCGGAGATGACAAATCCGAATGCTGTGCGGTTTGACATGGAATGACCCTGATACCATGTTTTTTGGGTGTATTTGGGGATCCAAAAATTTTAAGTTTGCAACCTCACGCAGAAAAAAAACAGTGTACTGGCAATGTTTGCATTTCCCCACCTAAGCAGAAATATATTTTCAAATGTAATTTTATAGTTATAATACTTGTGGGATGTAAACATAATAATGATAAATATAATTTACGGAGTTTCTGAACCAGCAAAATTATATTTCCAGCAGGACGTTTTTATACCCTTCACCACAGGTGGAAGGGTATATATAAGTTTGTCATTCCGTTTGTAATTTCTACAATATTGATCTTAGACCCTATAAAGTATATATATTCTGGGTCCTTATGAAGAGCGAAGCTGATTTAACGATGTCCGTCTGTCCGTCTGTCCGTCTGTCCGTCTGTGTGTTGAAATGGGTTTTCCGAAGAATCCAGACATGATGAGGACTTGATTGTTTTTTATTTCTGTTACATGTGATCCATTTCTGTTTGCTATTAAAAATCAGACAGATCGGTTAATAAATGGCTGAGATATTAGCAAAAAACCAGGACTACCTCTAATTTTTCCAGTAAAATCCCTTTGTTTAATATGTATGTAGAACTTTACGCATAACAAACACATCCATGTGTTAAAACTCTTTTCTTTCATCTCCACCTTTTATACACAAACAACACACATACAAAGATTTGTCATTTAAATAAAAACTAAACAAATCCCTAATGAACGAAGACTTTTATATATGTACCTATATTGACGATGATTTTGTGTGAGCTTCAATAGCTCAGTTGTCTAGACGCTATGTCACAAATACTTTTTTTTTTCTCTAAGGCCGTGGGTTCGAATCCCGGTCAATTCACTTTTTTTTGTACATTTTTTTTTTATTTTCTTAAGACTTTTTTTTTTGTTTTTTTTTTTTAACATTTAATAATTAATTTATATAAAATTTTTTATTAATAAATAAATAATCCATAAATAGGCTAAAAACATCATAATTTGTATAAAAACCCTCAAACAAAATACAAACGGTTTTATTTCTATTTTTTGCTCCGATTTAAAAGAATTTATAAAAAGATTTTTAAACCATTTTATTTCGCACATATTAAGAAAATTTTATACATAATTTCCCTTTGAGTGCAACTATTTTAGGTCATAACTTATAATAATTTATAAAAAAAAATAAACTATTTTCCTTCAAATTTTTAAAATTAAGCTAAAGAAATTACAAATATTTCTAATAAAAAAGCGAAATAAAATCCCAAATGCAAATTTGCCAGCTAAATCAAACTATTTTGTAGAAATAAAACACATGCAGTTGTAGTGATTTCTTTTAACGATTTGTTGAAATTCTTTTCTTTCACCTCTTCACCTTTTATACACAAACAACAAACACTATTCTAGAGCTGTATTATGACCTATGGATACGTCTTATATAGCAAAAGATCGAAAATCTTTAGTATAACATATTTGCTGAAAACTCGGAAATATCGGTTCAGATACAAAAAAGTTATGCCCAAAACATAAATTTTTTTAAAATACCTATTTTCTGGAACCATAAATCTTCCCGAGTCCAAGTTTTATCTCCAAACTAAATAGTTGATTTTCTCTTAAAGGCGTCCGTATATAAATCTGTCCATTTCATATATGTCCATATATAAACTTCAGTTTTTTCCCAACCATGGTGAAGGGTATATAAGATTCGGCATAGCCGAATTTAGCCGCTCTTACTTGTTTAGGTTGCTGTTGCTTGTAACAAAAAACATGGAGAAACAGATAGATGGACACCGCTCTAATAGTGATTCTTTACGGTAAAGGTATGAGCCGATCGCTAGACTAAATTGAGGGTCTAGGTCCAATATTTTTTATTGTTACAAACATCAGAACAAACTCATTATACCCCGACCAGGTTGTGTGTAGTTTTAATAACCTTTCATTGCCAATTTGACAAATTTACCTCACATGTGGTCACTTCCATACGAATTTTTATGTTTTTTAGTTGATAAAAAATATTATAAAGCTGGGAAATTTTCCAATAACTTCTTAAAATCGTGTGATAAAAAGACAATTTTTCATCACGTTACAACTACAACCTTAAGCTGATTTCATCATTAGACCAAAGGACCGGTTGTTAAAAAAAGCTTCCAAAAGGACTGGGGAAAAATTGTCCAAAGCTAAACCAAAAGTTTGGTGGTCTCTACGTAGATTTTCCAAAATAAAATTAAAAACAAAATGCATTGTAATTGAAAAATTATTTATAAACTAAAGAAAATATGCCTGGAGCTGAAAACCGACTGGAAACTATCTTTTTTTTTAACAAAGAGTCATAATTCTCAATAAATGCAATGCTCTTATAGCATTTGCAATTTTTAACTTGGTAGTACTGGCAAAAGAGTGTTTACAAACATTACTCATTCTTGTATATTTGGGAATTATAAATCATTTCGTTTACGAACTAGTTCAAACTAAATAAGCTGTGATCTCTAATGCCCAACACATATTTATTGGTCTATATCATTTATGTATATATTTTTTTTAGGTTTTAAGTTTAGTTCTTATTGGATATGGTATACTTATACTGATAAGTGGTGCTGCAAATAAAGTAGATCATGGTGAAAACGTGGCTGGAGGCATAACAATAACACTTGGTGCCGTCATTCTGATCATTGCAATATTTGGTTGTATAGCTGCCATACATAAATCAAAACGGAAATTAATTATTGTACGAATATATTTAATTTTGTTTCATAAAATTAAAATTTACAATAAAATCTATTATATTTCAGTATGTTTTAGTGCTGGCCATATTAATATTGATACAATTGATATTGACTAGTATGGCATCACATGGCACACAGGATGGTTTAGCCGGAAGTGTGAAACAGGGTTTCGATAATTTGTGGTTGCTGGAAAAAAGAAATGAAACTGGAGCACTGGCTTACTATGAAGATTGGGTAAATATGAGAAAATTTTAATTATTTTAAAAATTTGTATAAAAAAATCATTGAAATTATTGTTTGATAAAAAAATTATTTGAAAAAGTCATCTTCCTGAATATTTCCAAAATAAAGTTTTAGGGAGTAATTTATACAAAATTTCTTAATTTTGTGTTAAAGTACATATTTTCCCTATAAAACCTTTATTAAAAATTACCTGCATAATGGTAATATAGCAGTTTGTTAATTTTTCGTTTAATTCTGGCAACACCATTATTTATTTTTCTCCACTCTTAAATAAATTGTTAGTGATTTATAAACTTAGTAAACGATTGACTCGTTAACCGTAGAATAAAAAGATGGATTTGCAGATTTTATGAATATATTTTGTTTATTTAAGCATAACCTAGAAATAATACCTAGAATAATAAACAATGAAAAATACGAGTAAGATTTTTAAAAATATATGTATTTTTCAATATAATCTTCTGAAACTTTATTACACTTAGTGCATCGATTTTCCCTGAAACTCTGGAAAATATAACTGCTTCCATTGCATCTTTATTTGGGGTAAAACGCTGTCCAGCAAGTATTTTTGCGAACAGGTAGAAGTATCAGTGACTTAAATCAGGAGAATAAGTTGGTGGTCAAGTAATTCGTTCTTTAATTCGTTATTTTATTTTCGTTATTTATGTGTGTTGTAAGCCAAGTCGTTTTTCTGAATTGTTTTTGCCTTTTTTGGTGCACTTTCACCAGCTTTAGTTCATGGTTTGATTTGTTTTGTTATATCAATTAAATCGTTAAAAACAAGCCTAAGAAGTTTTAATTCGAATGCGTTTTTAATCAAATGCGGCTCCCATCTTGCACAAAGCTTTTTAATCTGTAATTCTTGCTTAATCTTCTCGAAATGAAATTTAACATGTATTTATGTATTCAACCTCTAGCTTTGTGTCAGGCTAAAAACGTTTCGTGGTGGAAATAATATTTTAAAGACATTTTATTATCACGAATACGAGACTATTCGAATGGCGAATATGTTTTGATTAAATCATTATCACTATTTTAAATACATAATTTATATTTTATTTCATTTGAGTAGCAATTTGTGAAATAAAGCTTATATGATACAACTGCGGTAGATTTTTTTAATTTAATTTGCATTTTGCTTGTTTTTGGTGGGATGACCCTTCAAGAAGTCATTAAATAATTGCAAAGACAGTTTGTATGGTTTGAACAATAATTTTTAATTTTCCAAACTTTTTGAAATGCTTATTTTAGTCTTGTTTTAACAGACTAATAAATTTATCGTTATTAAACAATTTATAAGTACTGTTTTTGCAAAATTAGCTTAAAAACGTTTTATAGAACTGTTTAAAAACTTTATGCATTTCATATACAATCCCAAAAGTATAGTTCTATACTTTTGTAATTTCGCATTTCCTTTAAGTTTGTGTAAATAATTTGTATTTACATTTTTTAATTTTTTTTTAAGTGAAAAATTTCATATCATTTCTATTTTATATCATTTCTATTTTTAGCTTCACTGCTGTGGTGTAAATAACACGCAAGATTATCGCGCTATTAATCATGAAATCCCCAAATCTTGTTGCAGGGATCACAATTGCGCCATTGTGGGCAACTTATATACAGATGGTTGCCAGATAAAATTTGAAGAATATTTATCTGATAAAATGTTAACATTTAGTATTGTTAATTGCTTATTAATATTTGGGGAGGTAGATAAATATAATGAATAACTTTTTGGGAAAGAGTACTTAAAATTATTTTATTTAATTTCAGATATTAGCTGCTGTTTTAGGGTGGCTTCTGTTCAGTAGCCTTAAAAATGAAAGTCGTCGTGCAAATCTCAGTTGGATGTAAATACTTAAACTAATATAATAAAACTTTAGTTACATTAATAAAAAAATGATATTTCTATATAATAACACATATATAATAACACATATAAACAATTTTGCTTTAACTCAAGTTGATACCCAGAACCAAATGGCCGGACTAGTTTTTAAAAGTATTAGTTTTTGGACTTTTTTCTTTTTATTTAAAATAAAATTATTTTATTCTTAAAAAATGCACAATTGCAAAACTAGTTCTCAAACAAATTTTGGAAGCAGTTGTGTATGTACTAGGTTGATATGATCCATGTTGGGTCCGTTTAAAAAAATTACAAGTTTTCAATTTCTCATTGTATTCACAAATTATTTTTAATAATAAACTCTTATTTTTTATTTTCAACTGAATTAAGCTACAAAACAGCTGGTAGAATGTTCGTAAAAGTCTTAAAAGTACCAGTTTGAATTTCTGTTTTTCTTTCTAAAATAATAATTTTAAACCAGTTGTGAATTAATTTCATAGAAAATAGTTTCATACAAATTTGTTTTGTAACTAGAAATCATAAATACAAAATATTTCAAATATTGTTTGGCAAATGACCCTAATTTTCTTAATAAGAGGAAACTATGGGTTTAATATACGTGTCATGCAAGATAAACCTTTGTTTTATTAATGGCCCAAGAGTTGCTTCAGAACTATTTTCGCAAGTACTATATTTTTCGTATTTTAATTGTAATTTTTTAAGTAATTCTACAACTAGTTCCAATGTGGAAGGTTGGGGGACAACTACCGCTAGGCGGTAGAACTCGTACTAGTTGTCTTTTTGAAGTAAACTCATACATAGCTGTTTCTCAACTATTTTTTTTTTTTGCTACTGGGTATTTAATTTTGCTTTTATTAGGTAAGTTTATTTACTACACTTAAAATAGTTTGTAAGTTAAAACAACAGAAAATGTAATTTAAAAGAAATGAAATTTGTCGTTTTTAAATGTAAAAACAGGGTTTGTCATTTGTTTTAAATGTAGTTTAAACAACTGACAAATTATTAAAAAATTATTATTTGGTTAAAAATAAATGTTTGAATATTACCTACCGATTCGGTAAAAATAAATTATAATTCATTTATTAAAATTGTTTCAATTTTTTGACATTTGTTTTATGTGTTTATGAAGTTCTTGTTATTCGAATTGAAATAATTTTGTATATAAACAAACAATTTCAATAAAAAGCAGAAGTGGAATTTTTTGAATACTTTTTCTGAAACAGACAGTAAACAAACAATAAATTTGTAACAACTGTAACTGAAACAAATAAACCACAAATTTCCGTTGGTAGGTCAATTTTTATTAAATTAAAATAAATGAAACTTAAAAAAACGATGAATGAGAGTAAATCATTTTGAACAAATGTACACAAAAGTTAAAATAAATAATTCTTTGAAAAATAAAATTATAATCCTCTTTTTTTTAACTAAACTGAAAACTTTTTTGTAGTTTGATAATTTTTAATTGCTATTGAATTTTAATTGGAATTACCCAATTTTAAACGTTGATTTTTTTAAATTGTTTAAAAATACCAATAATTAGATAATAGTATTGTTTTTTAGTTCCTTTTCCCTGTTTTTAATTCCCAATAAAATATTTTTGCTTTATTAAGGGATTATAGGTTATTTCAAATAAAATTTCACCCTTACAAATAAATGTTAATGGTTTTGATCGAATTGCAACCAATCTTTTCTTTGGGAGAAAACTAATACAAAAGGAGCACGTGGAAATGTGTCTAAAAAGTAAGAGTTTGGAAAAATCTACTGGGCGTCATTGGGGCTTGATCACACAACGTTCTGCTTTCAAGGAAAACGTTCTACCGTCTATGTAAATTTATATTGTTTTGATTTTCTTTTCAAATAAATACAAAAGAAAACTATGTCCGTCTCGGTATAGGTTCTTTGAGGACAACTAACTCATCATTCCTTATAGGGTAACTAAAAATTAAGATAAAAACGCAAATTGAAACGAAAAGTTGTTTTTTTGTTGTAAACCACAATAAAAAGTCGAATAAAAAAAATTACATTTAAAATTAAATAATATATTAATATTTTAATAAAAAAATCAATCTAACGATAAAAAATGAAAAAGCAAATAAATTTAAAAATATTATTAATTTTTTCGTTCACATTTCTTTATTTTCATAAGATGAATAGAAATTTTTTCATTTCATGTTTACGTCAAAAGCGAATGTTTACGTTTAAGTTTTAATAACATGAATAAAATATATATAATTATTTAAATGGCCTTGGATGGAACTACTTAACTCGAGAAATCTTTTCTATGCATTTCTTTCATTTTAACCATTCTTTATAATTTAAATGTCTATGATCGGGCACTCATTAATACCACCATGAAAATGAAATGCGTAATGATGAAGAAACGAATACAAAGGAAAATGAAACAAACTGTTTTTCTTTCGTGAGCATATGCTGATTTAAGGGAAGTCAACACAAATAATTTTACCGTAAATTAAAAAAAATAATAAAGTCCACCAAATATGCACTCTTGTGGTGCAGTTTATGTTGATGTTAAGATACTCTATCCATGCTTCACTTACGTACTCAACCCGTACTCTTAACTTTGAGGTCGCACTTTGGTTTTCTTACCTGTTTTTCTCTTCGGGGGCAGTTCGTAAATATATCGAGAACCACGAGTGGAATATTTTTTATCCCAAAATACTATCTCTTTGACGTTAGGTAGCAAACAAGAGAAAGGTCTTATGGTTATTTGCAAGGCGAATTCACTTTAGAGGTGGTGTTGATTCCACAACAAGTACAACATTACAGAAACAACATGGTTTTTTATTGTTGCTTTAGTTGATCGATATGTCAAAACAGCTGAGTGAAACAAAGCAAACCCAACATACCAAATGACTTGAGAAAAATATTATTATAAGCTTACAAACACAAGCCTTACGCTTGAAAAAGATTTGAGAATATATTGAAAAAGGCTATCGTAACAATTGTAGAAAAATTAAAACGGAACCCTCGTGAAAATATTATATGTGTATGATTACTATAAGCTTATTCTTGCAATTGTAAAGGGTGTCCCAAGAAGAACGCAATTTTTAAATTTTAAATAAAACACAGATATTTAAAAAAAAAATCGTGAAACTTTATTATATCGTAAAGTAGACAGAATGAGGTTATGTATGGAACTATATATCATGCAGATGGCCGCCGCGGCTTTGCTGGCATGCACGCGATCTTTTAATGAAATTTTCAATGACCGTTTTGCATGAATGCTGCGGTATTTCATTAATGCAGCGTCCAATTTCCTCTTTTAAGGCTTGAGTCGTCGTCGGCTTATTCGCGTAAACCATCACCTTTAAAAACCCCAAAGAAAAAAATCTAATGGTGTTAAATCGCACGATCTAGGCGGCCAATTCTGATCTCCAAAACGCGAAATAACACGACCGGGAAATGACTGATGCAGTAATTGAATTGTTTCTCTGGCTGTATGACATGTGGCGCCGTCTTGTAGGAACCACATGCCCTCCACATTCATTTCTTCAATTCTAGGCAGAAAAAAACTGGTTATCATTTCACGATACCGAACACTATTGACTGTTTGCGCTTGACCTGCCTCATTTTTATAAAAAAAAGGTCCAATGATTCCTCCAGCCCAAAAACCACACCACACAGTGACACGTTGAGGATGCATTTGCTTCTCGTGAATCACTCGAGGATTTTCCTCACCCCAAATGCGACAATTCTGCCTATTGACGAAGCCATCAAGATGAAAATGGGCCTCATCACTGAAGATGATTTTATCGGCAAAATCAGCATTTTCATGTTGTCTGAGCTCGGTGTCGAATTGAGGTGGATGGAGTTTGAGCGACATCATCACGTACAGCTGCGACATTTTCGGTCGATCGACCTGGTCGATGGCGCGTTGTTGTCTTTACATCACTAACAGACCCAGTTTCGGCAAATTTATCTATTAATCTCTTTACAGTTGACTCTTTTGGGGCATTATTGTGACCCCAAATTGATCGCAATTTGCGAACTGTAGCCGCCAGTAAACAATTTCACAATGAGAATGCGTTGTTAATTCGTGTAATTTTTACTAACCTCTTACCTTCTACTAGCAAACAATAACAATTGTTCAAATGTCAAACAATGACACTTCGAATGTTGCCAGATTTAAAAATTGCGTTCTTCTTGGGACATTCTTTAGAATAAGCTTACAAAAATAATATATTATTAATAGTTGAAAAAGAGAAATCACAATTATTTTCTTTAATTTAATTTATTTTTTATTTTAATTTTAAAAATAAATAATAATAACTCATTTTAAATATAAAAAATAATAATTAATTTTAACCATAAATAAAAATAAATAAATTTAATATGCAATTGCACGTTCACTATATAAAATTTACAACTAAATGTACACGCAAAATACGTTTGACAAATTTAAAGAAAAAGTAATGGCACTTGTTGTATGCATTATAAGCGTAGAACAAAGACAACAAGACTAGAATGTATTGAAAAATATTTCTATTTCAATCGTCATATTGCGTTGTTGTTGTATGTTGTTCATAAGCATACTTGAGAAAAAGTTATGTATAATAATCTTTTCTCTAGCATTGTTAAATACTGCTTGTGAATTCACATTTTATAAATATTATAATAAGCGAAATTAAGAAAAGCTTAAAACACACTATTAATATAAGCTTATTCTCAAGTTGTATTGCAGTTTGATTGCTATATGGTATATTGGGAATTGTTTGTGGCAAATGTATGTATAAGTATTTGTATGTATGTATATATGCATGCATGCAGTTTTAAAGAAAGGTAAACGAAATCATAAACACTTTTTCATATTTCTTTTTCCAATTATGTATGTAAAAAAAGGATCTCAGCTGTGTTAATAACACCACCTGGTGTAAATTCGCCTTAAGTTATATGCTTATCATGAAGCATGCACCTAAAGATTGAGAACTCTTTAAAGATACTATTCTAGTTAGGTTAAAGATTTACTGTATTAGTTAATTTCTATGATCAATAAAATAGTATCTTACAATTATTCAAGTGGTCGTGACCTATTTTTATTTCGCGTGTGTAAAATAGATTTTTGAAATGACTTATCCAACGAAATTAACACAAAACCAAATCACACGATTTTCAGGTAAATTGCTTTTATTTTAACAGGTTAATCTAACTGCTATTTATTTACACATTAGATATTAGATCCTGCACTAAAATCGTTTTCGTTCACAAGAGCAATCTACACAATTTAACACGGAGCAATTTGTGTTTATAGAAAATTAAATACAATTTAAATTGTTTTGCTATATCCGCCGTCGATAGCTGCAAAATATCCATTTTCCTTAGCTAAAAAATACTTTTTCCGAATGTTTGTTTGTTAGTTTTTTTCTCAGCCAAGAAAGCATTTTCAGTTGATAAAAAAAACTTTAAAAAAGCGAGTTTTTGACCGAGCGTGTTTTTTAAATAATTTTAGTTTTATAATCGAATGGTGAGGTAAAATTTCTTGTAAATTATGCT
The DNA here is from genome assembly GCA_949748255.1 of Eustalomyia histrio. NCBI lineage: Eukaryota > Metazoa > Arthropoda > Insecta > Diptera > Anthomyiidae > Eustalomyia > Eustalomyia histrio. Next base: position 71,676,688 of record OX456527.1, on the reverse strand, counting down.
CCTTTTGCTCTGTAGGAAAATTGTCCCAACATCACCGTTTTTGGCCACCGAGCGCTAATGGAATGATTTGGAATTGAAAATGAGTTAGTCTGTTTCTTTAAAGAAAAAACCTTTAAAAAAGTGTTGGTATCTCAAAATCAAAGTAATTGTTTGCTTTTCAAACAAAAAAATGTCGACTTTTGTTGAGTTACTTATATTTTTAATTTTAATTCTAAAATACGCGGAACTGAGCTAATGATTAACATTAGCTCAGTAATAATTGTGTATACATTGTAATTGCTTTAGGTAATTTAGGTATATGTGATAACGAGATAAAGCAAATCTACTTTAGAATAGTTCCTTGTTGCATATTAATTTTCAAATTATTTGGATTTAATAGAAAACAATTTATGTGTTTTTATAAGTATCCTGCTGGAAAAGAACCTATCCCAGGACACGTCACGTGACTGGTTCATTGTGATAGGGACCATTACCTAGACCGGGGGTCAACTGCCCTCTGTGACATATAACAGGTATGGTCTAAAAGAACATGTCGCACTACTAACCCCCAAAAAAAATCACAAGACTCATCAAACTCGTCACGTGATAGAGGCTTTTTAACCGAGCACGTGGTAAGATTTATGAGAACTGATACAGTTTTCACCTAACACGGAACTAGTTCTTTCAGACCCATCACGTGGTATATACTTTTTATACCAGCCATGTGATAGGTACTTTAGAAACCGACTCTGTTTTCACCTACCACAGTACTGGTACTTCCAGACTTAAAAACCGTGATATGTATTTTCGGAACCGGTCCTGTTTTCACCAATCAGGAGACAGGTCTCAATTGGCAACTGACCCCTATTTTGTAGTAACTAGTAGATAACTGATCGACTAATAATTTACACCACAGTTATTTAAATTTTGTATACATATTTTTATTTCACATTTCGTTTGCAATTTTTCGTTTCTACTGCTTTTGCATGTACTTTTTTAATTTGTTCATTAATGGGACTAATGAATTGACTTGACTTGAAAAAATTTCATTACCAGGGTTTTAATTAATGATAATGATTTCATTGATTAATGTCAATGTTTTTGAATTTCATTACTATTATTAATGTACCAATTATAAAAACCAATAGCATTATTAAACGTCATTTTTTGTTATTAATAAATTTCACTTTCTACTTTTTCTTACTTATATAGAAGAAAAAACATAATTTTTGAAGCATATATATATATATATATATATATATATATATATATATAATTTTTAACATATCACCAATTACGTTGTATAAATGAGGAACCATTTGTTAATTTAATAATATTATAAAGTTTAACAGTAGCCAACGAAAATATTCAATATTTTTAAGAATTTTCCATTGAAATTTAGTTGTAGGCATCTCATGTTTGTTTAGAAAATCTTGTTTCTTTTCGATAGATAATCCCAACAAACCAAACGATATTGTTTCGATACCATAACGATATCATTTCGATAATAAGTTTGCATGAGAATGATATTATTAACGATACATGTCGCACCCTATATATAAAAGAGTCACAACTCAAAATTTTCAAAAATTGCTTTTTCCATAAATTCATTCACTGTGCAGATCTCTAACTAAATATTTATTTATTTCTCATTACTATCTTCTTTAACAGGAAAAATCCCGTTTTGTATGTTTTTATGTTAATTGCGTTGCTACTGCATGATCAACTAAAAAGTGTCTCCCTTAAAAATTTTAGAATTTTGAGTTGTGACTCTTTTTGTATTTAGGGTGCGATATATAATAGGGGCAGTGGAGAAGAATGGGCTTTCATTAATAATATCGTTTCATATCCATTCATAACATAACTATGACATAATGATATTCAAAATATCAGGCAGCGCCATAAAATTTTTGATATATTCCATGAAATGTGTCGTTAAATTATCGTTATTTTATGAAAAATATGATATCTGTAACGATATCGTAATAAACCAAAATATATTATATTTTTAACAATATCAAATTTCATTTCATTTTTTTTTGTAAAATATATAAATTTTTAAATCATCGCGATTATGAGTTAACGATTTATTATTCACAAAATTAATTCATTGAAAAACTTCAAATACATCTAAAACACAACTTATTTGATAAAATATATTCTGGTAGACAAGTGATAACAATATATGATAAGCTGCGGCTGGTGAGGCGTCATTAATGCTGGTTTGAAAGTGATAAAGTTAAGTACAATCACTTTGTTTGAATTCTCATCTAATGATGACGATAAATATGCAATGAAGAATTCTTACCATTTTTTCTCCTTTGACGTAAATCAAATATTTTCAGTCAGCATAAAACAATCATGTAATTTGTCTGAAAGATGTAAAGTATGTCCCTATAATTAGGATTTTGGAAATGAAATATGTTTAATTACCATAAATTAATTAGATGGTCAAATTTCTAAAGTAATATCAAAATACATTTAATAATATCTATACCATATGTTTGGCATTGAAAACATACTGTGGGAAAAATATAAAAATTTACATTTATCGTTTTATTTAGTCGATATAGCACTGTAAAAGGGTAAAGATGAATTATCCAATAAACACATAATTTCGGTTTTTGCAATAAATAACTCTTTTAGTAAAATAAAATAGCGTACCATATGGGCATTTTCGCTTTTTGGAAATTGCAAAATTTACTAAATTGACTAGTAACATCAATAAATTATGACAAAATAAGATTTGCTCACTACTAACTCCGAGCATATAAGCTGTGTTGTGGTAGCTAGTTTTTTAGGAAAGAGAGAAATTTGAAAAACGGCTCCTGAAGGTATTTTGTAAGTAACTTTGTTATTTTCAATAATACACTCAGAATATTATGTAGTAAACTGTTTGTAGTTTAATAAAAAAAATTTTCGTTCCATTAAAAAAAATTAGGGGACACACATTTATTTTTCAAAGAAATATCTATATTAACTTTTTTATGGATTTATTCCAAATAATTTACTATCATTTACAATTTTTTCCATTTATTTTTTTCATTTGTTTGAAATTTAATAAAAATTTACCCACAACAACAGTTATTACAAATTTAAATTTTGTTTGCTGTCTGTTTCAAAAAAAAAATATTTAAAAAATTTCAATTTGTTTTTTTTTTAATTGGTTGTATATATACAAAATTTTTCAATACAAATTACAAGAACTTCATAAACACACATACATACACAAACACATTTATACAAAAAGTGTCTATAGCTACATATGCATACATACATTTTGTATTGTACGAATAGATTAAAAACAAAAAATACAAAGACGGAAACAATTTCAAATAAATGAAAAAAAACATTTATTTTTTTAAGGATTGATAGGTAAAATTTTGACATTTATTTCAACTGATTATATCATTTGTTTCTTACGGATGAGTCAGTTAATTAATCAACATTTAAAAATCAATGACAAATAGCATTTAATTTAAATGAAAATTAAGTAGACCGGTTTTTAAATGAAATATCATTTATTTTTAATGATATTTTCAGTTATTTTAACTTACAAACTTTTTAAGTGTATATACCAAACCATAGATATATTTTTTACGATTTTCTCAATAATCTTTTTTGTTTTGAACAGTTATTTTTTCAAATTTAAGAAGATCTATCTCGCTTGAAAATCGTTCATTGAAAAACAAAAATTTAAAAGCAAAAACAAAAATATTTTCTATTGATATAATATACTTAAAGTAGATAGTAAGTTAAAATAACAGAAAATACTAGTAAAAATAATATATTTCATTTACTTTGTATTTAAATCAAATGGTTTTTGTTATTTGTTTTTAAATGGTGTTTAAACAACTGACAAACATGTTAAAAATTAATATTAAAATTTTGAATACCAATTACGTAAAAATAAATGATTATTTATTTATTTGAAATTTTATTGGTTTTTTGTATTTTTGATCTGCAAAATGTAGACTCACACAGTCTTTAAACTTATTATATGTGAATGGATTTATGTATGTATATAAAGTTCTTGTAAATCGAATTAAAATAATTTTGTATATAAACAACCCATTTAAATAAAAACAAAATTGAAAGTTTTTGAGTATTTTTTTTTTGAAACAGACAGCAAACAAAAATTAAATTTGTAATAACTGTAACGGGAAAAAATAAACCACAAATTTCCGTTTTGTGAGTAAATTTTAATTAAATTTCAAACAAATGAAATTAAAAGAAATCGGTAAATCATTCTAATCAAATGTATAAAAAATATTAAACTTATGTTTAATTTAACTGGAGACTTTTAAATTTAACTTTAACTTTTAATTTACGTTAAACAAAAATTTGTTATTTATTATTTCTGAATATCGTAATGATACTGTAATGTTCCTAAGTTTATTAGCAAATAAATAAAATAAAAAACCGTCTTTATTAACAAACTGTTGCACTGCGCTAAGACACTCTCCTCCTCTCACTGCGTTTATCCAGTGGTTAAAAAATTATATTACACAAAACAATACTCTGTGTACTCACTTTTCATTTAAATCAAATGGTTTTCGTTATTTATTTAAAAACAAATGATTATTCAATTAAAAATAAATGTTGACAATTTACCTACCAATTCCGTATATGGTACTTTTGTTTGCTTTTTAATCTGCAAAATGTTGACTTATGTGTGTTTTGAAGTTCTTGTAATCTGAATTGAAATATATTTATTTTGATAAACAACCAATTTAATTAAATATTGGTTACATTGGAATTTTTCAATAAATTTTTTTGGACCAGACAGCAAACCAATTTAAATTTGTAATAAGTGTAACGGAAAAAAATTTACCCACAAATTTCCATTTTGTGGGTAAATTTTTATTAAATTTCTTACAACTAAAAAAAAAGTTAATCATTTTGAACAAATGTATAAAAATGTTAAAATGAATATTTCTTTAAAGATTAATTGAAAACTTTTTTATTTATCTACAAACAATAAGCTACAAACAAATTCTGAGTGTACAGAATACATAACTGACGAAGTGCTATTTCAAAAATACTAGGATAACAGAGTGTGTTCTTCTAAGAACAGTCGATTGCAATATGATCAAAACCATGAAAATATATTTGTAATCAAGAGTTTTTAATTGGAATTACATTTAATCTAGTAATAAAGCAAAAATATTGTATTGGGAATTAAAAATAGGAAAAAGGGTCCAAAAACAATACTATTATCCAATTATTGGTATTTCCAATCAACTTCAACAATAAAATTCGGTCAGTAAATGCGTATAATAGAAGCCACCCTTTATTTAGTGCAAGTGATTTTTTTTATTGTAACAGTTATTTTATGCCGCTGCCCTGGTAATGGCATATCATTACTGCGTACACTACCTTGTAATGATAAATTACATTTAAACCATAAAATAATGATATATGTTTTCGAAAATTTATTATTAGACACATTATTTTTTTTCCTTCAGGGAATGAATTCCCTGAAAGGGATAATTTCGTAACTGAAAAGGTTAGTTCCTTATGGAAGTAAGTAAAAAAGTTAATACCTATGGAAATTGTGTGAAGAATTCAATGCCATAGGGAACTAACCGAAAAGTTAATTCCTTAGGGAATTAAGCGAAAAAGTCATTTCCTTTATTGAATTAATAGAAAATGTAATGAATTAATTATTTGAAATCATCCACAGGCATTAAATCCTTTCTTTGTTCTTGTTAATGAATTCATTCCTTGAATTATAAAATTGAATTAAATTTTAGCCAATTCGTTCAAAAAAGGAGTTTATTCTGCGAATCTCTTTGTGGTCCTCTTTGAATGCCGATTACTGGCTTGAAACTTTAACCACAGCAAAATAAATAGTGAATATAAAAAACCGCAAAAAGTTAAAAAAATATTTTTTTTTTTGCTGAAAAAACTACAAAACTATTAAGCATCCCAAAAAAACTGGTAAATAAACAGTTAAAACTGGCTATATGGCAATACTGATTGTAGCCCATAACGATGATGTATGTATATGTATGGTATTTAACAAGTCGAATATTATGTATTTTATTAAATGTTTTCCATCAAAAGAAGTGGCACTGATTTTTTTGTTATCTCTTCTTTCATTGTGAAGTTTCACTTAGTGTTCTTTTTAGATTTTTGAAAATTATTCTGAGGAACTTTCAAAAGAATTCATGTTTTCATTTTAAAAAGTAGTGATGCTTATCAAACATCATTTCTTTCTAAGTTCTGAAGCATAAATGTTTGTCTGTTTTCTATACCTTAAGAAGTTATTTAAAGTTTTCACAGATTCATAGATATTAATGAGAAAACAGTTTTAAAGAAATTTTATTATTTCTTTAAAATAATTGTTCAATACCTACAAATACTTTGGAATAAGTTCGAAGACAAATAAATCGAAAAATGGGGTTACATCATTTTACCCCATAAATAAACAGTGGTGCAAAAATAAAAATATCGGTTCATTTATTTTGTCTGCTTTATTGCATATCCAGATTCCAGGAAAATTTAAATTCGTCTTATTTATGCGCATTCCAATTTGTGAAATTTTTAAATATTTAGTAACTTAAAAACTTATTTTTATGCATTCAGATAAAGTAACTTTTCATCATAGAATAAATACTACAAATTCATATGAGTATTTTTAAGTCATTCAAAATAATTTCTTATAATTGCATTTTTATTGCTTCCTTACTCTAGTGTATTGGAAATTAGTTATATTTTAATACTTCCGTAATATGACAATGTTAAATTCAGTATTCAATATGGATGCTTTCATTCCTTCTATGGCAGCACTATTTTTGCTGGGAATATAAACTATTACAACGAAAAATGTTTCTTCTCCACCCAGCATTTTTCAATTTTTCATGAGAACATGTGGTAGTGGTGGATATACTCACACAACACAAGATACTATGCAAAGGAGAAAGCATCTGCCAGCCAGCCAAAAGTATCATTATTATCATCCGTTTGGCTACATTAAAGCGTCGTCATGTCACAAAAACATGCATAAGATAATTTCTCTTAGATTTTCACCTCAGTAGCACTTGTTCCTTAAAACAAAATTGTCCGGAAATTTCGTTGAGCGGGTAAAATAAACCAACAGCAGAGGCATGAGTGAATGTGAATAAATGTTGTTGGCTGATTTCAATATCAAAATAATCAAAAAGGAAAAATCTGTTGGAATTTGAACGAACGCGTGTGTTTTGAATATAAACAAAAGAAAATATATCTCACTACACATTGAATGGGCTGTAGTTTATTTTCAGAATACAAAAGTGGCCTGAAACAGAATAAAATATTTAAAAAATATTATACATGGTGTACGCACAATAGCTACAGTATATTTTTGCCGAATATAAATTTTCATATTTAATGTAAGTACTTTTATTTTGTGTGTGGTGTTTTTTATATTATGCTTTTTAATTAAATGAAATATTTCAGATTTTACTTATAATTAAACGAATATACATATTAACATGTAGGATACAAGAGAAATTCTTTTACTATAAAATGTGTCATTTTTTGTATGATTTAACACTAGATTTACCAAGATTTAATATCTCAATGGGTAAAACTCACAGTATATTACATACACTAGAAAAAAATTATTAATTTTAGTCAAAAAACTAAATTCATATGTATATGTAACTGTTCATCTTTTTCATGAAATGTTTCATATATAAATATAAAGAAGTTCAAAATTAGATTACTCCTCGCAAAATCTAGTGTTTATTACACATTTATTTGTTTTTGTTGTTTTCTTTCTTTTTGTTTTTCATTCAGTACTCATTTTGTTTTTTTCTTTTGGTTCTCTCAGCTGCTTACTTAAAGTTCAAGGAAATTGCCGTTAAGATGAAAATGTCATTTTCAACTGCTGTCTGGAAATATGCTTTACTAACCTTGAATGTTCTCATTTCGGTAAGTGAAAATAAACCAAATACAAAGTTAAAATGCATGCCAGGAAAAACATATTCTATAAAACAGAATAATGTAGAACAAGCAAAATAAAAAAAAAAATAATATCATGGTCATAAAATACTACTTACTACAATGCAGATTTAAATTTACAATTGTTTGATGTATTTTTATATAGCAAAATAAAATTAGTTTAGACATACATACAATTGTGTATATGCGGCATTCCATTCGAAGTAGCACGATATAGGAAAAAGTTTTTTGGATCAAGTTAGCAGTAATTATTATTTTGTATGACACACATCAAACAACTTTTTTGATTTTTTGAAAAGTGTTTCATAAATCGTTTGTCATAATATTTATGAAGTTTCCATTAATATAAAAATTTATGACAAATATTTCATAAATCTATTTTTCCATACATACCATACCATATATCTTCATATATGCGCAAACATAGAAGAACATATGCTCATACATAAAATCATGTATGTTCATATATTACCATATATTATCAGTTTTACATGGAAACCTAAAAAAATCGATAAGAATCTTAAAATTCGTACCTTTTGCTTCAGAAATTTAAATTTATATAGATTATTTATTTATTATATGTATTATTGTTATTATTCTTTGAAATCTTAAATGTTTGCAAAATTGCTTTTCACTGCAGATAATTTTCTATTTTCTTGTACAGTTTGCAAAACAAATAAATAAATATAATATTAAATAAAAAAAAAGGAATACGAAATCGATAATCTGTAATTCATTATTTTGCAAGTACATATAACTACATCTATCACCCATTAACAGTAGGTCATTATTTTGTTATTTAAAGTAATGTAAAAGGTAATAACCTATCGTTACATAGTAAGAATTTTCTTCTGGATATGCAGTATAACGAATTCTCGGTATACCGAAAATGCGACCAAATTGTTTGCATTAACTACCTGATACGTATAACAAATATTTCCGAAATTGTATACTCGAAATAGAAGCGATTGGTAAAAAATTATAAAAAAACCAAAACATTTGAGAATTGGCAATGTATCATACGTTATACCGGGCTTTAACTGTATATTAATATATCGTTTTAAAATCAATAAAAGGTAATAAAAGAAGAAAAATTGCGTTTGCTTGCAAAAACTTAAAATTGAACAAAACAATTTTAAAGTGATTTATATATTTTTTTTTTTGCAAAAAAATCTAAAATTTTTTATGACTCCAATTTACGTTTGGATTATGCATCCATTATTATATGTCAATTTATTTTCAATATATAGTTGACAAATTAAAAAAATAAGTTTTTAAGCACTTGTTACCATTATTTACAATATCGAATAATTTGCAAACAAAAGCTAACCTGGAAAAACGGTTAGCACCACTAGATTCAGCGTACTCGAATTTGTCTTGTTACCAAAAAGAGTGTCTCTGGCAAAAATTCCAAAATATGCCATATAAGTGATTTAGCCCATATTTTAGAGATCGCATATTTTTAATTTCAGAAAAACCATAGTTGAAACAATCATATTCGAAGAGCATCATATATTTTTGGGATAATAAAATAACCATAATATTACCATAATATGGTGTTTCGAAACTACGAAAAACTTCTTCAAATTTTAGAATATTTCTTTAAGAAATATTTTTCTTAAAGAAAAAATTTGATGTTAAGCACTTTTTAAAAAAACTTTTTTGATTCAATAGACTTTTTTAAAGACCACTTCAAAAAAATATTAAATTCTATCAAAAACAAAGTTTATAAGGAAATTTTTTACAATTTTCTAAGTATTTTTCATGATAAAAGAATTTTTATTCAAAGAAATGCCTTAGAACCTAACTTTTTTTAAATTTTTGTTTTTTATCTAAGAACCAGTTTGCAGAAACTGAGAAAAGTCCATAGAATCTAAAAAAATTTCCTCAGAAAAATTTCTAAAAATCTAGTATTTTGTATAAGAAACCTTTTAGTATAAAACCACTTGCCTTCTACAGACTTTTTCTTATACAAAATTATTTTATTAATATTCTGAGTACTTTTTCCTCAAGGAAGTCGTTATTTTACAAGAAATTAATAAATAAACAAATTAAAAAAAAAAATTATAATTGTTTTTATTGAAAAAAATTAAAAAATATAAAATCTTTATATGGACCTAGTGTGTCAAAAAACGGGTTTGGACTTAAGAGTGGATTCTGGTACCTAAAAGGGTGTAGAATAAGATGAAAGGAGTTAGATTTCTGATAAAAATTTATTTACCCCATAAAAACGTACAAAACGAACTTGGGAGAATCGATAAAAATGAGAAAAACATTAAAATTTTACAGTATTGTCACACTAAAAGCGAAAAAAATACGTCACCACATAGTCACCAAAGTCGGCACCCACTCATAACTAACCATACCAAATCACATCTCCCAACTGAAGGTGTGTTAACAGTGATAATGCGTTATGAAACTTTAAATGCGTTTTTCTCAAAATTTCATTTTCACACACTAGGTCCCTTTTCTCGGAGAAGGTCACATGTATGTATAATCTTTTTGACATAGAATTTGGTCGACAATGAATTGATTACTGTTAATTATAATGTTAGACGTATAAGGTATTTTCGAAAATAAAACCCCCAGGTGAAAATGATGATATATTATAAATTTTACATGAGTGACTGAACGGAGACAATTTTTTTTTATTAAAACAATGCAGTATTACGTATGACTATAATTGTCAAAGTCATGTTTTATTTGATTTATATTTATATTGTTGTCAGCATGTTATAGTTCCATAATTATAATATTCATTTCATGGTTAGAATTTTTGTTACCACAGTATGGTTACAGCCAAACATGTTAAAAAATTGAATGTGGCAATCATATAATAATTAAATATTTGCTATTGTAATGATGCTAGCGACCATATTAAAGGTTAGAACCTATTTATAAGCCCATAACTTGATCGCGACAACCATACCCTAATGCAGCAAGCATAATATAGTAGCAGTGATCATATTGCAACAATTTTTCCTCTGCGTATAGCCAAATTGTTTTAAGTTGGCCGTCAAGGGGAGGTTTACCCCCCCCCCCCCCCTTAGGAATTTCCAAAAATCCCGTCTTAGTCTATGCTGAAGAGGGAAGCTTCGTATTGAATTTCAGCTTCCTAGAACCAGCGGTTTGAGCTGGGCTATGTTGAGTGTGTGATCGAGAAAGTCAGTCAGTAATGTGATTCCTTTATAAATATTTATAGATTTGTCATAAATATTTATTAAACACTTCATCATGTTTATGAAGAATTGAAGACAAGCGGCTTTTGAATATGATAAAACCGTTTTCCCTGAGTGCGCTTAGAGAAAAAGCTTCATTAGAGAAAAAGCTTCATTATTATTTTATAGATTTTCGTCCAATGTAACACTTCATAAATGTGGTGAAGCCGTGTTATAAAAATATTACTTACATGATCTGGTTCGGATTTTCACTCGGTATTGGCCAAATTTCATCATCGAAGTGGGTTAGTATTCCACTAGATTAAAAAAATGTGTCAGTTTTGTGCTATTTCTCTTTATTTTCGAGATATGGGAAATTAAAAAAAAATATTTATATCATTTTTCTATGAAACGATAAAGATATTATGAAACATGATTCATATAGACTTATAAGGGAAAAAATCACAAACATAAAGATGAATTGATAACAACTTATTTATGAAATAGTTCCATCCATCAATGCGATGAACCTTTTTCACTGAGTGACCAACTAAGGGCTCTGGAGTGCATTAGTTCAATTGGGACAATTTGGACTATGATAGTCGATGTAACGACCGAAGTTTTATGAATAACGAACATTTAATTAAATTGTTTTACATAATTTTCTTATACTTTGTTATACATTCTTTCCATATAATGCTGAGCAAGACTATGGTGAAAATTTTAAAATTACTCAACTTTTCTAGGATATCGCAATTTGGTTCTCACTAATATCGAGTTTTGGGAGATATTGAGATATTTCTTAAAGCTTTTATCGATTTAAACATTTTTACCATATTCAGCACACCAAAAATTATTAAGAAAAAAAATGTATTACAACACAGCAAAAAAAGTGGCAGCGATTCTTTGGCTTCAGAGGCATAAATTATTGCTTATTTTGTATACTTTAAGAAGTTATTCAAATAATATATAAGTTTCCGCAGATTTAAAACATAACAAGAAATGCGCTTTAAAGAACCTTTATTATATCTTTAAATATTTTTTTTTACTTTTGTTTAAAATTTTACTTACGCTGGGATTCACTCTGAGTTAACTATTAGTTATCCCAAAATTATGTTGTTGTTTTCTATACAATTTTTTGACATTTGCATTTGATCAATTGTTTAGTAATTTAATAAAAATACATTGTAAATATACACTAACAATGAAACTCTTGAAAGTGAGGATTGCGTTAAAGTATATAAAATAAATTAAACCTATCTGTTTGTTTTTCAAAAATTTTTCAAAACTTTTTAAATAATTTTCTTGCACAACTGTACCTATGGAACAAGTACGAATAGAAAAAAAAAACGAAAAATCCGCGAATGTAGTTATATTATTTTAATCCGACAAATTTAAGTGTTGGCCGTATAACATATCCAATTTTCAGGAAAACTTAAATTCGTCTTATGCCGATTCCAAATTCTGAAATTTTAAAATATTTATTAACTTTAAAGCTTATTTTATTGCATTCATATGAGGAAACTTTTCATCACAGCATTAGTACTACAACACAATATGAGCATTTTTAACTTATTTAAATGTATATCGTAAAATTTAATTTTCATTGCTTCCTTAAAGTAAAGTAAAAGTAGTATAAGTATCTTTATTTGAATACTTCCGTCCCATGTCACGCCAAAATTAAATTATTCGATGAAACAATTAGAAAAGAGCTCTTTCCTTTGCCACAGTAATAATGTTTTTATTGCTTCCATGACAGCACTATTTTTGCTGGAAAGTTATTACAAAAATAAAAAACAAAAACTTAAATGTTCGTTAGAACTGAATGATAATTGACGTGGTCCAATTTACTCAGATTTGTACCACTTAAGTTTAGATCAAATATAAAAAAGATCCTCGAAATACCCCAATATTGCTGTCACCCTAATATGCACATAAATAAGATTGACATTTATTTATACTTATGTGCCAAATATTAAAGGTATAAAAAATTTAAATGCATTAGTTTTTAATTATGAACATTTATTTGAATAAAATTCATGATACATTTATGCATTACTTATATAAATATTTTTAATTATATTTACAGGCATTAGGCGTTGTACTGATTTCTGTTGGTGTAGTGGCATTAGGTGGTGCTGGATCTCCGCTGGGAGCCTATTTAGCTACGGGTTTAGGTTCATTAGTCTTAATATTATGTTCGCTGGGTTGTTTTGCATCCTTGCGTGAGTCTTATATTCTATCGATGGCAGTAAGTATTTGAAATGAAATTTATAAATGATTTTTAAAATTTATTAAAATTGTCTCTATATTTTTTGTTTGCAGTTTGTTGGCCTTGGTGCATTTACAGTATTATGTGAAACTATATTTATGATTAGTTTTGCTGCCATGAAAGATGATTTTATAGAAATGACTAAAAATCGTGTCTTAAGCACCTGGCAGAAAGAACTTATTAATCCAGGTGCTATGTTTAGCATTCAAATGCAAGTGAGTAAAGCAAATATTAGTTCAATTAAGATGTTCATCATTTAATCTGTCTTATTTACCACGATAATTAGTACGAATGCTGTGGCAAGGATAGTCCACAGGACTATTTGAAAAATAATGCCGATAAACTGCCTTCAAGTTGTTGTTATTTCAACGATTGTACCGATGACAATAATATTTTTTCAAAGGGTTGTGAAAATATGGCTGTACAGTTTGTTGATGACCAAAGTGATAATCTTATTTTAACAATAGTGGGTCTAGTTGCTTTAGAGGTATAACTTTAGCTGGAAAATTTTTGTTTATAATAAATTTAACGAAAATATTTTTTTTAATTTAATTTCAGGCCCTCGCTATTATATCAGCCTATTATTTGGGAAAGGCTGTTCAAGCTCGAGGTGTAAAGAGTGATCAAATAGTCATTTCGGAATAGACTATATTCTAGAATTATATCTCTAAAAGTTAACTTGTTAGTTTTATGTTAAATATATAGTATATCCTTGTTAAAAGAGATATTTTTGCAAAATTAACGTATCAAAAATTATTTATGTTTTAAAGTTTTTAAATGAAATATTTTTAATATTAAAATAAAAAAAAGGTAATTATAAAACACTTAAGAATATTTGTACATTTTTTATTTTCACAGTGCATAAAAAGGATTCATTATCAATGAAACTTTTTATTCAATTATGGAAAACTAAAAAAAAAATAAAATTGAAAAATTTATGATAAATTTTTTAAACATTTTCAATATTTTCAAATAAAATTTTGTATTTTTTGTACCCTTTACCACAGGTGGAAGAGTATATATAAGTTTGTCATTCCGTTTGTAATTTCTACAATATTGATCTTATACCCTATAAAGTATATATATTCTGGGTTCTTATGAAGAACGAAGTTGATTTAACGATCCAGACATGATAAGGACTTCATTGTTATTTATTTCTGTTAAATGTGATCCATTTCTGTTTGCTATTAAAAATCAGCCAGATCGGTAAATAAATGGCTGAGATATTAGCAAAAAACCAGGACTACCTTTAATTGTTTACGTAAAATCCCTTTGTTTAATATGTATGTAGAATTTTACGCATAACAAACACATCCATTTGTTGAAATTCTTTTCTTTCATCTCCATCTTTTATACACAAACAACAAACACATACAAAGATTTGTCATTTAAATAAAAACCAAACAAATCTCTAATGAACGAAGACTTTTTATATATGTACCTCTATTAACGATGATTTTGTGTGAGCTTCAATGGCTCAGTTGTCTAGACGCTATGTCACAAATACTTTTTTTTCTATAAGGCCGCGGGTTCGAATCCCGGTCAATTCACTTTTTTTTGTACATTTTTTTTTTATTTTCTTAAGACTTTTTTTTTTGTTTTTTTTTTTAACATTTAATAATTAATTTATATAAAATTTTGTATTAATAATTAAAGAATCCATAAATAGGCTAAAAACATCAAAATTTTTATAAAAACCCTCTGATACAAACAAAATACAAACGAATTTATTTCTATTTTTTGCTCCGATTTAAAAGAATTTATAAACAGATTTTTAAACCATTTTATTTCTTATATATTAAGACAATTTTATACATAATTTCCCTTTGAGTGTAACTATTTTAGGTCATAACTTATAATAATTTATAAAAAAAAAATTTATAAACTATTTTCCTTCAAATTTTTAAAATTAAGCTAAAGAAATTAAAAATATTTTTTAATAAAAAAGCGAAATAAAATCCCAAATGCAAATTTGTCAGCTAAATCAAACGTTTTTGTAGAAAACACATGCAGTTCTAGTGCTTTCTTTTAACGATTTGTTGAAATTCTTTTCTTTCACCTCTTCACCTTTTATACACAAACAACAAACACTATTCTTATATAGCAAAATATCGAAAATCTTTAGTATAACATATTTGTTGAAAAAACTCCGAAATATCGGTTCAGATACAAAAAAGTTATGCCCAAAACATAAATTTTTTTAAATACCTATTTTCTGGAACCATAAACCTTCCCGAGTCCAAGTTTTATCACCAAACTAAATGGTTTATTTCTTTTTAAAGGCGTCCGTATATAAATCTGTCCATTCCATATATGTCCATATATAAACTTCAGTTTTTCCCCAACCATGGTAAATGGTATATAAGATTTGGCATAGCCAAATTTAGCCGCTGTTACTTCTTTTCAATCAAAACTATTTCAAATTTTAAAACACATACACTTATAACATATACCTGCAAATATTGGAATACGAAATTGAATCGCCTGGAAGGAAAAATTAATTGCGGCAATAATCATTTTCTTATTGCGGAAGATCCCCTCTTCGGGAATAAATACAAAAGCAACACTTCTGAAAGATAACTCGGCGATTTTGCCAAATACTCATTTGTTAGAAAACTAGAAGATATCACTATTTAATAATAAAAAATTTTTTACGTATATTCTCAATATTGCATAAATATCCTGCAACTGATATTAAAAAGATATTAAAAATCACCTTGCGATAAAAAATCGATACTTCTGCGATAAAAAATACTTTATAAATGACAAAAAATCAAACTAAAATTTAATTTTTTTATTTATCGCTAATTTTTCTTCAAACTGATAAAAATAAAATTAAAACAACATATTGCTTTGATGTTTATCTTTCAAATGATAAAAGGAAGATATTGCTTTTTTGTCGCCTTTGGAAGATATCTTCCAAGTGTTTGCAGGGATTGCTTAATTCATTATAAAAAGTTGAAAATCGATTTAATTATTTATTAAAAGAAAATGTCAAAAAGTTGCATACAAACCGACAGCTTTTTTGGGGGTTGTCTAACTCAGCGTCAAAACGTAAAACAAAGTTATTTTTCATAAAAATATTTTTATACTGCTATTTTTTTTTCTACAAAAAACACAGGTTCTTTAAAGAATTTTATTTTAACTGTTACGGCTTGATTATTTTATAAGGTTACGGTTGCGGTTAAATGGTGCAGTTAAACCCGGTTACTGTTAAACAGAAACTTTAGATAATACTAAAAAACAGTCTTTATTCATTACATGTAAAAAAATCGAAAAAAAAAATAAAATAATATAAAATCGAAAAAATAAAAAAAAGAATAAAAGAAATAATCGATCTATAATCTACAAAAAAACGAATCAAGCACTAATTTTTTTTACCGCTAACGCACGATCACAATTTAAACTTTGAATCACGAAGTTTCGCGTCACGTGCCCACCTCTAGTAAAGAGTACAGAAGGCAATGGACAAGGAAATTTTTTGGTAAATGACACTTAAATCAAAATGTGCAATAAAAAGTTTTGAAAACTTTAATTCGCACTGGATAATTTTTTAGTCGGCTAAAATTTCGAAACATATGCGAACTTTTTGGTCTGTTTTCATTAAAATAATAAAAAAATTACACACCTTACTAAAAAATTATAAGCGCCTTAAGGCATAGAGTAACCTGTATACACAGAGTAAACATATTTCTAAATTTGTTAGTTAGATTTAATTTTATAGGCGCCCTATGCTCCAGTGGGAGTTACAGGAATATAATCTAAATAAAAACTTAATTTTAAAACGTTCATCAGTTTTTTTCTGCTGACGTATTATTTTGAGTGTACCTGTTGCTTTTCGCCGTTATTGTTATTATGCCCAATGCTTAAAGTTATAATACTAAACTTTTAAGCTTTGTCTCAGTAAGCTTTAAATATTTACACTCTGCTGTTAAATCCATGTGAAGCCTATGTTAAATTAACAATGAAATATATGTATACATAGGTATATACATGAAGAAATCATATTATATATTCTGGTTGTGTTGTATCTCAAGACCGTACACATACATGTGTACGTGAATTTAACAAAGTTATTTTTTGTTTTTCAAAATTTACCACCAGAGAACTAAACAATTTTTAAAAATGCTCATTTAATATCAGAATATTTTAGGTGATTGTGGAAAACAGACGTTTCAACATTTAAATAATATATAGTATACAATATTTGCGTTAAAATAAATAAAATCGGTAAAGTTTTTTTAATTCTATATTGGTTGATGTTATTTGGTTGCTTTTTATTTTGTAAATATAAATGACTCAAATGTGTTAAATTTAGTCGTATAAATAAGAAAACATTAAAAAAAATTGTATATTAATTTATATTGTTTTAATTGCATTTTGAAATTTATTTAGTTTAAATTAATACACAAAAATGGGTTGTACTTCAGGTGTATTGAAATGTGTTTTAAATGCATTGAACTCTCTGCTGGGTGTAAGTATATCAACTTTTTTATATTTTCTTAATAATAATTTAACAAAGTTGTTAAAATTCAAAAAGTCAAGCAATTACATTTAATATGATATCATCACCCGACCATATTTGTGAATCTTTAATAAAAATAATATTATTCCAAGATTATATACACAGATACATACAGTCATAAGAAATATATAATTTACATATTTTGGTGTTTATTGTTTGTTTTTTTTTAACGATTTATATTAGAAATTTTTAATATTGCGATATTTATTAATATACGCCCTTAATTTTTAAGATCAATAATTAATTTTTTGTTTTAAGGAATTTCTAGAGAATTTCTGTATGTGTTGTTTTGCAATTTCGAGAATGATTTCACCTTTTTTTTATAATGTTTAAACATAGCAATACGATTTATTGTTAATATTAATTACATTAAATAACAGATTATTTTTCTGTACATTTTTTTATTGCGTGACTAATTTAAATACCGATGAATCTTTAAAAAACCCCCGCTTTTTAAAATACAGTTTTGTTTTTTAAATTATTATTTTAAATGAATATTTGTAATATTTGTATTATTCCCTACACAATTAAAAAAAAAGTTCATACATTTTCTTAATTTCTAAAACATTGATAAAACGTTTCATAAATACCAAACTAAAAGGGAATTAATCTAAAAACATAAATTTGAATAAAGGGTGGGTTCGAACTGGCTAAATAAAATCGAAACTTAATACAAGTTTCTAAATTTCTTTGAAATTTTAAAATATTTTCAAATATTTTTCAAAACAATTTTAAACCCTTTTGTCAATTTGTATTTAGTTTAGAATTTATTTAGCCACCTCGTACAGGGCCTAAAAAAATTTCGAATTATTGTATCTAATTAAATCTGATCAGATAAAATTAGATATAAAGTAATCAGATTTTTGTTTAATATAAGTGATAAGGTTTTATCTGGTCCAAATAGGATAATTTTTTATTTAACTTTACTTGATCAGATCTTATTGGAAACAAATGGTTATTTTTTGATTAACTACGTTTTACTCAGGTATAATGAATAGTACTACTCGTATTTTAAACTAAATGTTCTACTTAATACTCTGTCGAATAATTGGTAATTCTTTTAGTACTTGTTCGAAGAAATGGTACTACTTTTGGTATTTCTTTTTACTCCTACTAAGAAGGAGAACTTAGGATGAAACATTCTTTAGCTTAAACAAAATAACTCATCATTTATCTCTATAACGGGGCATATGTGAACACATATTCCATGTATGTACTACGCAAAGTTTGTGTGCTTACCTTTTGCGTTTTAATTTTTGTGGATTTATTTACAAACACATAAAAATAGGCTTATGCGTTTAAAACTTGTTTAATAAACCTTTTTTATTAAGCATTTGTAATATTTCTTGTCAATACTTCTTTTTTTATTAATATTTTTTATAGATTACTGGCATTCTCTTGATCGTTTTGGGTACCCTTGTATTAAATTCTGCTCCACCAACTTATGTTTACTTTTTGTTTATTGTTGGTGGTGTTAATTTGTGTGCTGCTTTATTAGGTTGTTGTGGTATTTGCCACGAACATGTTTGTATGACAACTACTGTAAGTTACGTATTCATTAATATTTTTTGTGCATATATGATTTAAGTTTCTCTCCTTTTTTAATTGTTTAATTAGTATGCTTTGATCATTTTGGCTTCATTGATCGTTCAAATATGCAGTAAAGTATATTCATTCGATTATGTTGAATCTATTAAAAAATACGCCCGCGAAGATGTCGAAAAAACCTGGTTAAAAGAACTTAAATCACCTGGCGCCATGGATAATACCCAACAAACTGTAAGTGGCTTATTTTTAACATAACTAAAAAAATTAAGTTAAGTTGCACTAATTACCATGTCTATATTACCAATTCATACCAAAATTGTAAAATTTTATATGAATCGTATTATATTTTCGGGTATCCGCCATAAACCAGTAGGGACATTTGCTACAAGGGGTTTACTAATCAATAAAAACAATAATATTTAAACAATTATAAAAAATAGATAAGCGTATTACAAAAAAAAAAAAATATTTCAGTGTAAAGAAGACTCTACTAAATATATTAAAAAAAATATTTATATGTATACAATTCGATCAGAAATTAAAAAAAATGATCAAGAATTGATCTACCCGTTTACTCAGCACAGTGGAGAAGAAACGAAAGCACCTCGTCTTGCCAGACTAAAATTTTGTAATTTTGTTTAGTTCTCTACAGAATTTTCCTATATCCAATGGATTAATAAAAAAAATTAAATAAAATAATTTTTATCTTTTATTTAACCTTTTTCTTTTATTTTTAATAACTAATTTCTTTTTTGAGCTCAAGGTTTGCTTTTTACAAAAAATATTATTTAGTTTTCAATATTTCGCTACTGCATTGTGTAGCATTTTCAGAAAATAATAAATATGACAAACTAAAACAAAATAAAAGTTTTTAAAAATTTTTTTAGACATTTTTGTAAAATTTTTTTAAAAACTTTCATTTTGTTTATAGTTTGTCATATTTATTATTTCCTACATAATGGGGTAGCGAAATATTGAAAAATAAATATTTTTATTTTGTAAAAAACGAATCTAAGCTCAAAAATTAAATAAGTTATTAAAATTCAATTTAATATTCAATAAAATTAATAAATTTTATTGAAAAGTCTATGTTCGTTAGATCGAGAACAAGATAAACTAAATATCTTTGCGAATCAACAAATTTGCAATCAAATGGCATATATTTGTTAATATAGCCTTATGTAATAGAATCGAAAGGAAATTATTACTTGAAAAATTTTTATAAGTCCCAGTTTACACACATCAATTTTAATTGCAGCAATTCTGAGTTTGTAGGAGAGGGAGGAAAAAAGAACGGAAAGGGGTAGAGACTTGCTTGTATTCGCAATTCTCTTGTGTTTTTTAATTCGTACTTTTTTATATGTACAAGATAATAAAATTACAATAAGAGACTTTCACAGTGTGGACACGAATACAAATTCGAAAAAGGATTTTTTTGATTTTTTTATAAACAATTCAATTTATTGGAAAACCGACTACCTTTTTTGTTATTGTACTAGAATTTTAAATACATACTTTTTAAAAAAAAGTTCAGATGTTTTTTAATCGAAAAGAGATATACATATTTGGTTGTAATACTTTTGTTTACTAAGTCAAAATTCACTTACTTTTATTTACCGATAACTTTCCTAGTATTTACATCTAGACAAAACTTTAGTAAAGAAGCTTTACTACCTTTAGATGCTTTATTAGCTTTAAATTGCATCGCATTATAGGCAATTTGTATAAGGTTGCGTATGATCAATATATGTATATGTATTTGCTATAATAATGTAAGCTATATTAAACTCCTTGAGACACACGATTTTAAAGAAAATAAAATCCCTACTTGTACAGAATTCTTTTTCTGAATCACAGCAGCACACACAACTTACTGCCACGTTTTGATTTGTATAAGTTTGTTTTCATTTTTTTTTCACATTTACCGTTGTTGCATAGCGTAATGAAAAACTTTAAATAAAACATTAAACTGTAAAACTATTTACTCATATGACAATTGCTTGATTTTGTAATGACGAAAAAATTATGAATTTGCGTATAAGAAAGTAATGTATGTGAGAATAAATCTGTATCTGTCGGCAAAGTTGTAATTTACATTGCTGTTTATAACAATCCAATACAAAATAAAGCTGGTGTCATACGGTCTTAACTATAAGTAACTTCAAACTTTTCGAGGTGGGCTAAAATTAATCCTAGCATGCATTATATATCCCACCATGCTAAGACATAGGTGAGACAAAAAGTTAAATGTAATTCTGAAACATATAAAATATCATATCGGTTCTTAAGTTGCCGGCTCTGGACTGACGCAATGTGAGAATTTAAGATGTGGAATAAGATAAAGGAATTCAAATAACTTATGTATGGTGGAGAAGTCGGAATGGTCTTAATTCAAGGTTTAAATAAATTTTTATTATTGTCACGATTTTTTCCATAAAGTATTATTTAAAATATTTGTTATGCCTTATCGGAGAAATCGTAACCTATGTATAAAAGATCTATTTCACATAGCCAATAATAAAAATCTGAAAATTTTTTTGAAATATTTAAAATAATAAAATATAAATTGATAAATTGAGTTTCTCATAAAAATTAAAAAAAAATTCTAAACTTGCTTAAATTCTTCCACTCCCGACCGCATCGGTCCACAAATAACCCTTAATAATTCCATACGCGATTCACAACGTATCAAAGCAACTTCTTTGGTTTCAATAAAAAAAAAATAAAAAAGTCAGTGACAGTCTCTACAAATAGTGTTTAATTTTATTTTAATAAATGGTTTACTAAACACACCTATCTAGCACTTTCTAAAAAAAATGAAAAAATCACTACGGAATCTATTTCCTGTTATATAGAACTATACTTAGTATTACTTACTCTACATTACTACGATATGCTTTTTACTGTAGTAGATATGGAATGCACAGTACCGTGTATGACCCCACATGACCATATATATGAACACGTATGAATCAATATGATTCAAAAAAATAACCAATAATAATCCTGGTTTATGTACATATCATAAAATATGAATTAATACTAAGGTTAATCGAAAATCGTTGTTCGTTATTCGTTTAATCGAATAGTTATGTAAAATAATTTTTCCAATAATTTAAAATGCTCAAATTTCGAAAAACGAATAATTCGAATAATTTTATAAGTTTATTAATTAAAGTTAGTGAAAATATACAAAAATGTGTCCTCCAAGGCATACGACTCGAAGCTGCAGTATAAAAGGTAACCGATCCTCAACACAATTTCTCTCTTCATTTCCGTTTTTTATGTACATATTCACCGCATATGAAAAGACAAAAATTAAATTACAAAATTTTTTTATTCTCATTTAACTCATTGAGGCCTTTTAGGTTATCTCAAATAACTCAAGTTTAGCACTTAACTATAGTTATGAATATCAAATCTGCCTTGAAACATTAAAAGTTAACGTTTAATTCATGTTGTTTTTGGATAAGTTATCCGATCGGAATGTATTATTAAGAACGTCAATGTTCGTCTGTCTAATCGACGCTTAAGTGTTTAAAATGTAAAACATAGACGAAAGGTCAGCGGTGAGGTTTATTACGATTTCTAAAAATTTTTAATATGTGATAAAGAGAACAGAAAAATTAAGAATGATTTTCAAAATAAAATTTTAATTAATACATTTTTTATACATACGAATTAAATAGCAAAGTTTTAATATCAACAGATTTTATTTTAGTTCGAAGATTCCTCAAATTATTTTAAAATTACATTTCTATTCATATTATCTCAACATGTTATACTAATAATGTAAAATTTTTTTGTTCTAGTATGGATGCTGTGGTAAAATTGGACCAACAGATTACACTAGAAATATTCGTCCAATCCCAACAAGTTGTTATCCTCAGAAAATCGTCGATAACACAAAAATCTTCACCACAGGATGTATTAAAGCTGCCGAAGATAAATTTGTTGAACTATTCCAATATTCATCATCTGGTGAATGGTTTACTTTGGCCATTACTGTAAGTTAAGATTAGATTTAATATAAATTTATAATATAAATTTAAAATTAAAATATATTTGAATATTTTCAGGCTCTTATGTTTGTCTTTGCCATTTATTTGGTAATTCGTTTCCGCAGCAAACAACGTCACTACAATTATTAAAGATTTAATAATTGCTTCGTTATATTGTTTTTAGTAGTTTTTAATTGACATTTATTAACAGACGACTTCACACTTTGTATTTTATGTAAACCATCCACAATTTTTGTATTTGCAGTATTTTGCATTTAACTTTTAATGTAAATTATAAATTATTTGAATTTTTTAATTCAAAGAACATTTTTTTTTGTTTTGGCTCGTGAAATATTTTAGTGTGAAATAAATTATATGTAATAACTTTCTAAAACATTTTTATTATTTTATTAATTTGGTTGTAAAAGCATTCATAACTACTTGTATGTCAAAATATGTAGTTGTTAATAATATTAAAATTTATTTTTATATACATTTTTGTAAATTTTGTACCATAAATTTTCTTACAAATAATAAAATTATAAATTAAAAACATAAAAATCACAGTTATTAAGATATTTACCAGCAATTTACTTTAAACACTTTTATATATTGTTGTTCTATATAAAATCATGGAAAATAGTCATCATTTTTGATATTATACTTCCAACCATCTTAAGATGTGGCCTAATTTTTAGATTTTTGTTCCCAGCAATTCATTATATATAAAGGGTGGTTAAATTTTAAGGGCCGATGTTCAATGTGAACCACACCTAAACGTCAAGTTTTTTCTGCATTTCATTTTACATTTCTCAATTTAAGACTAACTCAATTTGAACCATGGAAAGATACTCAATCGAGCAACGCGTTAAAGTTATTCAGGCTTATTATGAAAATGGGCGTTCAAATCAAAAAGCATTTCGTGCACTTCGTGATTTTTTTTGGTCAGCATAATCGACCAAATGTGTCCACAATCGGGAGAATTGTGGGCAAATTTTAGCAAACCGGGTCTGTGAAAACACCTGTGCATGTTCGCCCAGTTCGTTCTGCGGAAAACATTGCTGTTTTTCGCGATAGTGTGTCGTGAGGTCGGCCAAGCATTTACCATGAATGGTGTTCGCTATCGCGAGATGATAACGAACTTATTGTGGCCAGGAATTAAGGATATGACCATGGACGATATGTGGTTTCAACAGGACGGTGCCACTTCCCACACAGCTAACGAAACAATTGGCCGCCAAGATCATGTGATTTGACACCGTTGGACTTCTTTCTTTGGGGTTATTTAAAAGAAAAAGTGTACTCGATAAGACAGCAACAATTCAAGAGCTAAAGGATGAGATAATTATTCACATTAACGGCATAGAACCTCAATTATGCCTCAGCGTCATCGAAAATTTAGATCATCGGATGGAGGTGTGAGAGAAATGACAATAATTTCCTAAATAATTTGTGTTTTATTCAAAATCAAATATCAGCCCTTAAAATTTAACCACCCTTTAGTATAACATCTTAAAATAAGAAAAACTCTGGGTTGGCAACGCCGGTACTCCAAACCCTTTTCCCTTTATACCGGTATCGTTCAGGTTTGGTATCGGTTTTCACAAAATCCGTTCTTTTTTAACTTTAAGGTCCGTTATTATAACTTGCATTTAAGATACGTGTTACCTAAAAGTAACTTTGGCAAAAGTGGGCAATAAAGTGAACTTTAACCATTTTTGGTGATCACAGCATCCATATAAAATAAAATAATTTTTTTTAAAATGTGGCATTACCAGAGCAAAAACCGATTACTTTTTACAAATTAAAATAGTGCTTAAAAATACGTAGTTGCAACGAAGTACTTTTATTTATTTATTTACTACAAACAAACGAAAAATAAAATTTCTTCAAAGTGTGTAAAAATTAATTTTGTTGTAAAAAGTTTAAAATAAACCAAGCATCATCTAAAAGGTCAGAAAATTGTACGGCAACTACACTACGGAGCAGAAAATATGGAAACTTCAAATGCATAAACATTACGTACAAATTTAACGGAAAGATGTACTTACCCTTAGCTTCTCGGACACTTTTAGCGTAAAGTATACTTATTATAAAGAAAAACCAGTTATCTGTCGGTAAAGCCCGTATGACATCTTTTTTTTTTTCTTATTGAATTGATATAGAATTGATGGAATGAAACAGCAAATGTTAGAGAGTATAAACAATACAATTTGTAAACAAACATTTTTTTCGTATTTACGAGACAGCTGATATTGCTTGACATGTAAAATTTTTATAAAGTAGTCACAGGGTGACCCATTTTTTTATAAACGAAATGGAACGAGGAACGAAATTTGTATTGTTTGTATTATATTATCATATAAATTATATTATATAATTTTATCATAAATATTACTAAAAAAAATAAATCGTCACTCTTTGTTGTTTAATAAAAATTCCATGAGACCCCTTTGCGGACCTAATCAGATTTTAACAAATGTTGTCCATTTTGCGCTGTATCGCTTAGTTTTAGAGATATTCGCCATTTTGTAAAATGGTGATATAGGGCAAAACGGACAAAATGTTTGCTCTGATAACTATAAATATACTGCAATAATAATAATAATAGGACATTTCCAGGAGACATCCCGAGGGATATATTTTTATAAAACAGCCACAGGGTGACCTATTTTTATACCAGCGAAATGGAACGGGGAATGAAATTTGTTGAGTGTGTTAATTTAGATTATCATATAAATTGATAAAAATATAATATAAATCACCCTGTGTCAGTTTTATAAAATCTCCATAATACCCAAGAAACATTTTTACGGACTTTCCGACACGTATAGGTTCATGAATCCAATTCATGGTCCGTATACGAATCCAGAAAACGGTACGTATAGGAAGTTGGATTTCGTTAATGACGGACCAAAAATGGAACTGAAACGGAACGTATTATTTATTTGGTAGCGTTATTATTTTTACTTGTTGCCAAATGCGGGTTAATATTTTTATTCACTTAAAATTTTATTTAATGTAGATAAAATTGTATTTAAGTGTTAAATATGCTTTAACAAAATATAAAGACTTCATCGTAAGCAGCAGCCAAATAAAACTAAAACAAAATACCACCATGTAGCTATTTTGTCGACAAGTGATAACTTACGAACAAAGCGTTTACTGGATTTAAAGCCCAATTCTAGTGCGTCCTATGCATAACAAACTTGAGCCGAAAGTTAAAAGACGTGGCAATAGTTAATTTAAAAGACGAAAATTTTATCTTAAAATAATTACAACATTTAGAGGTTAACACCTTTTGACTTAAAATTTTACAAAAATATGGATTGTAAGATTTTTAATAAATATAAATTTGTTGTTTTCCCTAGATCAAAAATTAAAAGAAACTATCGCCAAAACAATTTGTTTTTAAAAAAATTAATTTAAAAAATAATAATCGTAGATTTTTATATAACTCGGAGGCGTATGCTTGTTTTTTTAATACGTACATCTGTACTACTTATATAACTCATACGCTCCGTATGTTCTACTTATAAACAATTCAAATAAAATCTCTTTTCTTTTATCCAAAATAGAGTATATATTTAATTGTAAAATAGACAATGTGTGACATCTTTGATAGAAAACAGTTACTAGTGTATTTATTCGATTAATCGAACCATTTTCCTTAAATATATATTTAAATAATTTAAATTGCCCAAGTATTGAATAACAAATAATTCGAATTATATATTATTATATTTAGTCCCATTAACTTATCTCAATTTATACCAGTGGCGGATCCAGCCTTGCTTTTTGTGGGGGATGATAATTTTTAGTTTTTCCACTAACAAGATCTTAGTTTTTTTAAATTTACCTTAAACCTTTATTGAGAAAACAGGAGAAACATTTAACGCAAAATAGAAGTTGTGTATTACATTATTTTTTTAAATCGTTTTTTTTCTTTGGAGGGGGGGGGGGGGGTTATATCACCCTCACCGCCCCTGGATATTTATTTCTGGGGTTAAAAGTGCTAAACAAGGCTATTTCACAATATTAACCCTATATAAGAAGCTTTAATAATTTAAATTTGTAATGATGATTATTAAAAAATGTAAGTGGCAGCTTTGATCTAGTCTGCATTGACATCAATTATTATTCATATATTTTCGATGTAGGTTTCCATACTTTTCTGCAATATCCTAAGCATCCCAGCTTACCAAATAATGAATCTAGTAATCTAAACTCCAAGGTTTTCACATTACTTTTTTTCACAAAAGGTTAGGTGATATGCTTACGTGCAAGCTTACGAAAAATAAGGAATAATGGGATACGCGCATGCATATTTATAATTGTTTACTAATAAACAATTATTATTTATTTTTCCGTAAGGAAAAACACATTATTTTTTAACTTCTGGTAACCAATTAAAATTTAACTTTTATTAAGCGACAAGGGAATGCGATGCGTTGTTGTGAATCCCATTTTATAATTCTTCTTTTCTTCCAAAAGGAAATATATAAATTTACCCTTTGACGGCCAATGGTTGATAAATGTCCCATTTTTAATAAATGTCATATTTGGCAAATTTTTTACCAATTTTCTTAAATGTGGCTTGTATCGACTGAGGATAGTTGTTGCTTTCACACAATACTAACCATTTGGATAAATATGGTCTCAGAGCCAATATGATCACCACAAATAAATAAATATATATTTTTGGATAATTTTTGGAACAAATTTTCTCGAATCCTATTGGACAACACAGGGGATCAAAATTTTGGTAGGACATAGTCCATTCCCTTAATTTTTAGAAACATCGAAATATTTGGAATTGGTTTACACCATTTTTTACAGGATACTGATACAATTTGGGATATTTGTATTCAATGGGTCGTCAAAAGCCGAAAGGAGAAATTTTGGCTCAGTTTTCAAAATTTTTGGGCGTATTGAAATTAAGGTTAATTTTATTTGATTTTTCCCCTGATTCCTAATTTGGTCTCCAAAATTTTTTATCTCTTTACAATTTTGAAAAATTTTATCTAAAGGATATTTCGGGACTACAGTTAAAACTCGATTTTTGCCCCAAGTTATCTTAAAATGTTTGTCATATTAGTGATCTGAATACCAAAATAAATTCTATAAGATGTGTCATAATAGAAACAAGTTAAAATAAATTAATTCGCACTACTCTAACTTAATTTTTAGGCTTTTTCCTCTTCACTTTCATGTTAGTTTGTTTTATTAAACTCTTATTGTTATTTTGAAAGTAATGCTGAATGTAAGGAGTACTCATTACAAAGTAATGTATAAAGTAATTATATGTCATTACCATATGTTTGCTGGGATGGTAAAAGCGTTTCAGTATATAAAATCGTGGAAAATTGTTTATTATTTGAATATAGATTTCTGCAATAGTGAATATCTATATTCCGATAAGAAATGTATCGTTGGTGCGCCGTCGTCAACACCCATGTGAATTTTTTTTATTTTAAAAAATATAATGAGTCTAGTAATCTAAATTCCAAGGTTTTCACGTATTTCCTTTTATATAATAATGCTAACTTTTTTTATATGGGATGTCCCAAACGGTAAGGTGTTCTGCTTATGAGCCAGCTTACGAAAAAGTAAAGAATAATGGGTTACGCGAAAGCATATTAACAATTGGTTACTAATTTAACTTTGGGTAAGTGACAGGGTAAGGCGATGCAGTGTTGTGAATCCCAATTTATAATCCGCTTTTCTTCCGAAAGGAAGTATATAAATTAACCCTTTGATGGCCAATGGTAAATGTCATATTTTTAGTTTTTGTCGTATTTGGGCCATTTTTTAACCGATTTTCTTAAATGTGTATCGACAGATGATAGTTGTTGCTTTCACACAATACTATCTGTTTGGATCAATATGGTCTGGATCACCACAAATTCATAAAAAATATATATTTTTGCATAATTTTTGAAACACATTTTCTTGAATCCTATTGGGGATTAATATTTTGGTAGGACATGGTCTATTCCTTTAATTTTTAGAACCATCGAGATATTTGCAATTATTTATTACAGGATACTCATACAATTGGGACATACATATGTATCCCATGGGTCCTCAAATGTTAAAAAGAGGAAGAATTTGCACAGTCTTAAACATTTTTTATTCGCATTAAAATTCAAGAAATTTTTATTTGAATTTATAGATTTTTCCTCCTGATTTTAAGTTTGGTCTCCAAAATTTTCAATCTTTTTACAATTTTGAAAAATTTTATAAAAAGGATATTTTGGAACTGCAGTTAAAACTTGATTTTTGTCCCAAGTTATTTTAAAATGTTTGTGATATTCGTGATCTGAAAACTAAAATTAATTATATAAGATGTGTTATAAGACAAATAAGTTAAAATTAATTCAATACTACTCTAAACTAATTTGTTGGCTTTTTTCTGTTCACTTACATGATAATTTGTTTTAATAAACGCTTTTAATTCATAAATTAATAAAATACACATAAATAAATAAAGTTGTTTAAACAATTAACAATGACTCATTATTGTTTATATTAAAATAATAGAAAAGGTAAGCCATTACAGATAACTTATTATTATTTAATTCAAAATAATAAAATAAGTAACATATTATAAATAATACATTATTTTTATTTTGAAAATAATTCTGAATGTAAGGAGTACTTATTACAAAGTAATGATATGTTATTCCCATGTTTTTGCTGAGTGTTATTGATATAAATTAAAAAACTATACATTTTTCTATATTTTATATTAAAAGAGTTTTCTTAACAGTTTTTAGTAATATTTCGATATTAAATTGGAATATAAATATTCGGATTAGACCACAGAGGTGAAATCCACAATTTTTTGTTTGCAAGAAATATTTTAATATTAATTGTTTTTTGATATAGACACGAATACTAGCCATGGAAGACAAAGGTGTTAGCTATTTTTTAAACAAGGAAACGGGAATGTTTGAAGTATTTGAGAAAGATGAGAGGCAGAAAAAAATTCGGAAGTATTTTTAAACACAAAAGAAACAATGAGTTACGGATAATAGGAAAAATATGGAAAAAAAGAGCCAGGAAAGTAAAACGTAAGGTATGGCCCCACCTCATGCGGATAATCAGGATTATCGAAAAGATTGCCTTAAATATTTTATTAATTTTCCCTCATAGCAGGAAAAAAATCATATTATGGATTTGGTACAACCGAGTAAAAATCCAATTAGAGGAATACCAATTTCGATAAACCGAAAGAAAATATATGTTACTTATAGTTTTAATTACCACCTACAGGCGGAAAAGAGATTTTTGTGTGCTAAAAAAGTTTTTGTGGGTACTTTTGAATTTTGAATTACCCTTTATTAATAAAAAATATGTTTTCAAATTTTTATACACACTGCACACATTGACCTCTTCGATACAAAAACATCGATTTAACAAACTTTAAAATCCGACTCTAACCAAAAATTTAAGAATACAACCTTTGCGTTAGGCAAAATTTTTTTTCTCGAAATTGCCTTGCAAAAACTCTTTCTATTCGAAGATGTATGGCGCATTTTTATTTGTAAGGTGCAACGGTCTACTACACACCTCAATTAAAATTTGGAAATCATATTTTAAATGTAGTCTTAGTTCTAAATTTCATTTGGACTTCTCAAAATTTCTTTTGGGATTTTGGATATAGAATTCTTTTCAAGGCGTAATAATATTGAATCGACAAAAGAAAACAGTTTTTTGCTTTCCTGAACATTAGCTATAAAGCACATAGGTCTTTGGGTTACAACACCGACAGTTTTCATCGTAAGACGCCCTCTTTTAAGATTATAACACCCCAAAATTAAAATTGTGATAATTTGACAGTATACTCGTATTCAAAAATTTTGCAATAGTCCAAGTAAATATCTATAGTACAGCTTTTTAGTTTTCTTTTAAATTTTTCATTGAAATAATTTTGCTTGAAAGTTGAAAAGTGTTATGTGTTAACAACTTTAAATGATTTTATTAACTACTATAAATTAATAACTATTAATACTGGCTGCAATGTCAACTTTTTTACTTGAACTAAGTGAATATGTTGTTCCATTTGGCAACGCTAATTAAAATTGTTGTAAAATGCACAAAAATTAAACAAATATATATGTATATTTAAACAAAGAAAAATCCGGTTTTTGATTTACTCGCATTAGAATTTAGAAACCGTTTTATTTTTTAAAAATAAAATTCCAGTAAACCGATTTTTGGCTTCGGATTTGAATTAAAGTATTCAAATTCGGATTCTGAATCTGATATTTTTTACACTTAAAATAATTTGTAAGTTAAAACAACAGTAAATTTAATTTAAAATAAATTAAATTTTAATCAAATCAAATGACTTTTGTCATTTTTTTAAATGTTGTTTAAGTAACTGATAAATCAGGAAAAACTAATGATTATTCAGTTAAAATTAAATGTTTGAATTTTACCTACCGATTCGGTAAAAATAAATGATTACTTATTTGTTTGAAATTGTTTCGGTGTTCTACATTTTGTTTTAATTCTCTATTTTGAAAAATATAAGCACACACACTACTAACGCATCTTTTATTAATGGCTTTATATAACATACGTTTATCAAGTTCTTCAAGTTCTAGTAATTTGAATGAAAATAAATTTGCGCATAAACAAACAATTTAAATTGAATATTTTTAATTTTATTAGGCTCAAGATCATAATTTTTTTAATGATACTAACGAATAGTTAACACTAATTTTTTTTATTAAATGGAAAAAATTGTAAGGATCAGCGCTAGAGGGAGTGCACACTTTAGACCCGGGCGACCAGGTCATCTTCAGCCTGCTTCTGAAACCACCCAACACAAATAACTCATGGTTATGAACAGGCATTTATATCACACACTCTAAGGAAAATGACTATGTGAAATTACATTTTTCATTTATCCGTACAAATGAGCTTTTTCCATCTATTTATAGAAATACCCTTTGGCAACCATCTTCGATTTTCGAAGCACAAATTAACAGGGTTGCCACTCCAATTTAAATATAAAATAATGAATTGAAACACACAAAAATTTAAAATTTATAATAACTTCAACGATAAAAAAAAAACAACAAAATTTCCATTTTGTGGATAAATTTTTATTAAATATTAGACAAATGAAAAAAATAAATGAAGCTGAAAAATTCAGTAAATGCCAAATATTGAAAAATAATATATAAAAAAGTTAAAATAAATGTTTCTAAATGTATGTTCCTTTATTTTTAACTACAACCAATAAATTACATAAAATTCTGAGTGTTTAAATGAATTATGTAAAATTTCTTAGAATTTTTTATAGCTTTAAAATCAAGCAATTAAAATAGTTCCAATAATCAAACAAAAATGGACAACAAACTTGTTTAACAAAATGAATTTGAAAAACTTATATTTTTTTTAGAGAAAAAAGTCTATAAATCTGTGGCGATATTTTTAAAATGAAATGTTTTCTAATTTCTATAAGGAATATTAACATAAGGTGACTCGCGAAATATTTTTAAAAATCAAAATGTCAATTTTAACACGGAACAAAAAAGGCCTGATTGGCTTGTGGAGTCCGTGAACAAATATTTACCATGGAATTATTGGGGTCTTGTGGTATTTCCCTGCAATAAGAAATGGTTAAATTATTTCCAAACTGTATATTTCAAATATGCCCTACATTGGGTAGTTAGGATCGGCTGAAATATGGTGCAGTGAACTCGCGACAACTTGAACTAATTTTTACCAATACAGTTCACGTGACGTTGGGTGGCAGAAATATTGCACAAATGGCTTTTACAGGTAGCTTCTTTTTGATCAAGAACTCAGTAACCTAAAGCAATTCTTTTATTTAATATTGGAAAATCCGGAGCATTGAAATTCGTTTTTGAGCTATGGTTTTTTCGGCAAAGTTTCTTAGAATGACCCATAGTACAAAAATCGCGATGAGCTTTTGTACATTTTTTCGGCCCCTACAATTCCACACACCCCAATAAACATACATACTATATACATTAGAGTTGTGCAAAAAAACATCAAAGCTTAAATTCGCAATCTCTACAATCCTGCCCCTATTTCTTAATGTCTAAAAACTCTCTGTGCCAAGTTTCACTAAAATTTGTTTATTTTTAGAGGAAGCACAAGAAGTTAAATTTTTATAATTAGTAATTTGTCGTTAGAGTAATTTATATAAAAAGTAGGGTTGACCTTAAATTGAATTATTTTTTAAACTATACGCCATAATTTATTAAAATTTTTAATTAATTAATTAATGTGCATAAGAGGAATATGAGATCGAAATTTTGTAACTTTAAAGTAGTTTGCGATTTTTTTTAAATATGTACATACGAGGGCGGATCAGTAAGGGCGTGACTTTTTGAACTTCCCTCGTAGTAATATGAAATGCAATACTGCTTCTATCGAGTATCACGATTCCGTTGGTAGTCGATTGTGAGCAAACGCGGCAGCCATCTTGAGGAAAGCTTTCTCATACCCAAGTGATAGTTGAAAATTGAAACCACTGAGCCATGTGAGATGCCTATGTCATCCACAATCTATTCTATTCCACTCAATCTCCGATCGGCCAACACCATATCGTTAATTTTTCAATTGTTTTAGGTGTAGAGACCTCAATTGGCCGTTCAGAACGTTCAGCGTCATTTGTACTTGTGCGACCACAACGAAAGTCAGTAAAGCACTTTTTTTACCATTGAAATCGATGGTGAAGAGTCCCCATAGTATTTATCAAGCTTTTCCTAGGTTCGTTTGACGATTTTTTTCGTTGTATGTTTTGAACAGCTGTTAAACGCAAAGTAAAAGACGGAACTTGCTCACAATTTGACAGTAGTCTATTAAAAGGTGGTACTTGATAGGATCAGTGTTTCATTTCATATAACTACGAGGGAAGTTCAAAAAGTCGGACCTATTGATCTGTCCTCGTAAAAACACATATTTCAGTCAAAATATCTAAATTTTCTGAAAAGGTGTAAGCAAAAATTCAACTTTCTAATGCTTTTTAAGTAAATATCACAAAGCTGGTCTTAATTTTTATGACAGTTACGAATCTGCAATCAAAATTAGAAACAAATCAGTAGTTTTTAAATTATTCGCGTTTTATGAAAACTCAACAAAATTTGATTTTTTTGTGCTATTTTCCTAAAAACGTTGTCATCGAAAAATCCAACTTTTTGTACTTTTGCAATCTACTTACCAACAAGGTCTCTCATTAGACATGACATTGTTTTTAATTTTTGAAAAAATAATAGTTATGCTTACAATTGAATGTTAAATTTGACTTGTTTTAGTTTCTCGCTATTATTTATAATTTAATTGTTAACAAAAACACGGTCTCACATGAGAATATATTCCGTGGACATATAATCGTAAAAAAATAATTTTTCGTAGAGTTAAAAATTTAAGCAAATTTTTGATAAAAGTAGAACATGTTTTGTATGAAATTTTCGCGAAATACGCGAATCCGAATTAAATTTTGATGAGGCGGGATCTTAATAATTATATTTATTTTTTTCTCAATTTTTAAAATATTTAAAATAATAGAACAAGTACAACTATTAAACTTCAATGGCGATAAGCTACCTTTAAATATATTTTTTTTTTAAATGTCTTTGACAGACCATACTTTTTCTATAATGGCATATTTGTAGGGTTGTGGAGCTCTCGAATTTGAATTTTTTTTTTGTTTTGGACCACCTTAAAACACACATATTTAATGACTTTTCACAGTTCTACAAACCACTTTCAATGAAATCGTTGCTATTCTCTTTTTAAACTAACTTGAAATTTAAGTCAATTTTGTTCAGATATTCAGACATGTCACAGAAAGTAAAATTGACACCGATAATTAGTTCTCCAGAAAGTAATAGTATTTTTGCATATTTTAATCAAATATAATAACATAAATAAATTATTTATAAGTAAAAAATTTATTTTTACTCATCATTACTTCTCATATCACGTCGAAATAAAATTGTTAATAGACATATTTCGTAGTACGTAAGGTTTTACTTTTGCTTCTTCGTTTGTAGCTTAAACAATTGAACAGTCTTTAAGAAATTCATTAGTATCACTATTATATTGTTTTTTTGAAGTTTAAGTTACTTCAAATATCAATTCTGCTTTGGTTTTTGAAAGTGGAATGAAGACGATTTTTTCTTTAGTTTTACGTTTTCTGAAGCAGTTTCAAACGTTTTTAATTTTATTCTAAAACCTGTGACATTATTATTATTAACAACACAAAATTGCCCAAAGTACATTGCCTAAAGTACATATCCATGTTATTTGGGTGCCGGGCTACAGGGACATACCAGGGAACTGTGGAACAGACGAGCTTGCAAGACTGGGGACTACCTTACACATTCCACACGAAATGGAATCTGTGGGCATGCCTCTGGCCACTTGCAAGTTTCGGCTGCGGGAGAGCGCTTATGGGTTGGCAGGAGATAGGTGGGCCTCTGTCCGTGGTTGTATTCGTTCCAGACAGATGTGGCCCCTCTGTATAGGAAGCGCACGCACAGGTTGCTGTCACTGTCAAGGCCCGATATATCCCTACTTGTGTCCGTCATGACGGGACACTGTCTGATTGGAAAGCACGCAGTTAGGTTGAGGGTTGCGGCAGAAGCTGTGGTGACGAGGAGGAGGAGGAGTCTGTGGAGCACCTTCTCTGCACTTGTCTTGCCCTGGCTCGCAGGAGGGGACTGCATTTGGGCTCATATTTCTTTGAGGACCTGGGTGATTTGGCTGATATCAATATCGGCCGACTTAGGGGCTTTTTGAGGCAATCGGGATGGTTCGACGGGGGAAGCTAGTGATATAATTTTAACTAGCTTCCGTGTTATCACAAGGGACTTTATAGTCTAAGTGAGTCTGATTGGCAGACTACCACTTCTACCTAACCTAACCTACATACCCACAAGTAAAAAAATCAACTTCAAATCAATTCCGAAAAAAACCTGTGACATGCCTGATTCACAGTTTTGAATTAATTAAACGTGCAAGGTTTTGAGCCGCTCTGTCTTCAGAATCATGGTTACCAAAAAAACCAAAACTAATATTTTTGTACGTAATAAATTCTATTTAATTTAAAGATATATTTCTTTTATATTTTATGGTTTCCTGCATTTCAGTCGAACTTACGACCATTGAGAACACCTGTGCCCCTAGTAGACAAGACATTCCATTAAAAATGCTTGCTCTTTACACGATCTAATTTCTGAGGTATTTTTTTGGTATAGAGCTGAGCATTAAAAGATTCCACATAGTCTATGTATCTTGTTATATGTATAAGTATAATGATATTTTTATTTTCAGTCCACCTACTACAGCCTTATTTAGAGAACAGTGCTACTAAAATTCATATTTGGAAAATGCAACTCAATTTAGTAACACATAGACTCAATGGCATGTATAACTTATAAACTATAAAGCATTGACAAAGTTTTTAATAATAGTGCGATTAGTAATAACATTTGATGCCGTAATTAATCTAGACTTAATAATGATTCATTTTAACTAAACACTTTATTATTGTAATTGTAAATAGGGTTTGCAAATAATTAAACTTCTCTTTAATCCACTAACCGATAAACGTGTTTAAAATATTTAAAATTAACAAAACCAAATTGACAGCTTAATTCATTATTACACTTAAAATAGTTTGTAAGTTAAAGTAGGAGAAAAAAAACATTAAAAATAAATGTTAGAATTTTACCTACAAATTCCGTAAAAAAATAATTGATTCTTCATTTATTTTAAATTGTTTCCGTTTTTTGTATTTTAGCTTGTTTTTCAATCTACACACATTTTGTGTGAATAAATGTGTGTTTATGAAGTTCTTGTAATTTGAATTAAAATAATTTTGTATATAATAATACTGTTCGTGTTATATACAAACTGACCAGATTATGAAAATATAGCTTTAAAAAATATACATACAGAAAAATAAAGTGCCAACCGAATTAAAAAGTGTTTTTATGTTCCGATAACCAATAAAGTCAGTTATCACAACCAATATGAAATGTAATTGCGAATATTTGGGGTATTATATCAAAATCCAACCGAAGTTTTATGGTAGAAACCAATATTCAGTTCTACCAACTGATTTTAGTAGTATCAAACGAATTTCAGTTGGACAACATTTTTCCCTGTGTGTACGTATGTCCAGCTCATTTAGGTTTTCTACCAGCAACTAAATTTTGAGTGTTTATTACTAAAGTAAGTTACGATTACACCCACACCAGTTGAAGGAGACGGAATTTTGTTTTACTAAAGTACTTGGTATTGTTATCAGATGAAATGTGTAAAAAACGAGCGAAATCGGTCGACGGGTTGAAAGATTGTGACGATATTTTTAAAATTTGTTTACAATTTTAAATATTTTTGCTCTATTCACAAATTCAAAAAAAACAGTACGATAATGATCTCGATTTCAGAATATTAGGCTGTTCTGCGATATGGATCGTGATCCATCAATACTGCATGCTACACGTTCAATATATATCGCGATAATGGATCGCGGTCAGTATATATATATTGAGCGTGTAGCACTGCCCATGGAATCCCATTATATGTAGAAACCAGGAACAAAGTAAAAAAGTTAAAACAATCATAAAAAATGTATGAGGTATACCCGGGTATGTTGGATGTAACACAAAGGTTAAATTGCACATGAAGCATAGTCTTCTGGTACAATCTTTATATATATTGAAATAGTACGAGGGCGGATCAATAAGTCCGTGACTTTTCGAATTTCCCTCGTAGTTATATGAAATGCAACACTGCTCTCATCAAGTACCACCTTTTATTCAAATTTTGAGCAAGTTACGTCATTTACTTTGCGTTTAACAGCTGTTCAAAACATACAACCACGTGGCTTATTTTAAAAATGGAAAAAAGTTAATTTCGAGTGCTCATTAAACATTATTTTTTGCGAAAAAAACCGTCAATCGAACCAAGGAAAAGCTATGGGGACTCTGCATCAGTAAAAAAGAGATTTACTGACTTTCGTTGTGGCTTTAAAAACACGGAAGATGCCGAGATTTAGCTCCAACAATTTTATATGGACCTCGAAAAATCCTGCTGTTAAACGCAAAGTAAATGACGGAACTTGCTTAAAATTTGACAGTAGTCTATTAAAAGGTGGTACTTGATGGGAGCAGTGTTGCATTTTATATAACTACCATGGAAGTTCGAAAAGTCACGGACTTATTGATCCGCCCTCGTATTAACAAAAAAATATTTGAATTTTTTACAATCCGTAAATCCAATTAATCTTTTTGTTAATATAACACATTTTAAATTTTTCCTTTTTCTTACAAAATACAAAACACAAAAAATTATTAATATTTAAAATTTAAATTACTCTTTGAGACACTTAAAATTTAAGTTAAATTTTGTTTTCAAGGGGACCCCCAATTTACTATGTTTAAAATCGAAAGTATAGCTAATGTAAAGAATTTTAGGTTGCGTTTACATTACAATCGAAATCCAGTTTACACTAGATTTCGATCGTATGGTAATTTATAATATAATTCACGAACTTGATTTCGAAATCAATAGCTTAAACTGGATTTGTGGGTGTTATGGTGTGATCGTCAGCGTGTTGGAGGCTGCAGGTTTGATCCTTAGCGACGGAAACATCAAGTAAGAAAAATTATGCTCTTAAAAAAAAAATAATAAAAATGCAATCGCAACTTTATAATTATGGTTATAAATTAACAAATGATAAAAAAAAAACTTAAAAGTTTTTGTTAAGCAAGGACATTTATATAGTTTAGCAATCTGTAAAGAAACTGTTTGATTTCGTGGTAAAGTTAACAAAACTATTTTAAAAACTGCTAATAGAAAAAACATAAAATTTGAAAATTCGGCCAGATTCGGAATAGTTATATTAATTGTCTGTTTTTAACAGACTCGGAAAATTTGTCATTCCCATTTTCATTTATTAATGAATTACATTAATCATTTAAATATTCCCAATATTTTCCTAAATGGAAACCCTAATCGAGTGCAAAACTACGAAAGCTTTGTACGTATTTCTATTACTTACAGAATTTCTGATTTCATTCACAATCATTAAATCATAATGAACAACAAATCAAGTTATTTTATTATTTCAGTTCAATGTTATGTGTGCGTTAAATTCTTTTCAACTAAAATTAAAAAATTAATACTGGTTTTTTTATTAGAAATTCTGACATCATTTTGGTTCGAAACACAAACTACGACGAGATCTTTAAATGAATGAGAAATTTTCTGAGTATAACAACAGCAATCTAACTGTTGAATGTGCATGAAAACAACGAACATGACAATTTGTCATGTTGAATACTTACAAAACATAAATCTGTAGCTGTGTGTGAATGAAACACATAAAATTACAAACACAATTTCGAAAAACACTTTTAATTTTTTGCTTTTGATTTCTATTTAAAAATAACAATTGGGTAACATCTGGTTTTTTTTATTAATGTGGTTTATGGCGGCTTATTTGTTTTGTTTGGCTGAATGTTTGTTTGTTTGTTTGGCTGTTTGTTTTGTTTGGTTGGTGCTTAAGCTTTTTGGTCTTTTATAAATAAAAACTCAATTCAACTCTTAAGTATTATAGAAAATTAATATGAACGCAATATCAATCTCTGTATTGTTAGAGAAACAACAAAGCAAAACAAACGACAATAAGCATTCAACAGATACGAACAACAAGCATAACATCAAACCAGCCAACCAGCCAGCAATCCATCCATCCAATCCTCCACTTTATATTATGATTGTGCTGTGGTATGTTTTAATTGTTTATCCATACTTTTAAAATGGGTCATTCCATACAGTTTTACCAAACCAAATAATACAAATTGTACCAACTTAGCCGGAAATGTCTTTATGATGGCTTACAAGGAAAGTACTCCAACCTAAATAATCATGATGATATTTGGATATGTGATAGAAAAAACATCTAAGAACAACTCTTCCCACCTTGCTACATAAAAACTAAATTATATTTGTCAAATGAGGAAGTTTTATATACAAGGCGGTCCAAAATGTATCA
Source organism: Eustalomyia histrio (assembly GCA_949748255.1). Lineage (NCBI taxonomy): Eukaryota > Metazoa > Arthropoda > Insecta > Diptera > Anthomyiidae > Eustalomyia > Eustalomyia histrio. The sequence goes on along the minus strand of OX456527.1, from coordinate 71,636,196 downwards.
CCACATCGAAAGATGCTATAGCTTTTGAAAATAATGACAACTGTCAACTTTGTTTTAATATTTTTGAAGTCAACAGATACAGAATATACGTCAACAAGCCATTGAAAGCTCTACTCCTAAAGAACGCTGAACACTCATGATTTTTTGACTGAATTATTCGTCAGTGATTTTGGCGCAAATGTTCCACCATCTTACAGCAACTGCCCAATACTGCTGCAGTTAGGCTACGTAACCAGTGAACGTGTTTTGCACGTGTTTTGAAACGAAAAACTGTTTTGTACATCATATTTTCCCGTATATTTTTTTCGTCAAAACAACATGATTTGCTTAAAACACGCAATGAAAACAAAGCATTAGCCGCTCGCCTCAAAGAGACTGGAAAAATACGTGGCAGGAGAGAATCCTGATGACCGAGAATATTTTCGTTGTAACAGACACTTCAACTATGTTCACGCTCTTAACTGCGCTCCCGACGGTTACTGTGACAAGTGTTTATTGCCGCAAATTGATGAATTGTGACTTAGGACATGTGGCTCCAACTATGGACTTTTTGAAATATCCGTTTCCGGGTCGTCTTGGTGATTTGCAGTGCCCAGCTAGATCGTCCGATTTAACGCTCAAAACTTTTTCTTTTGGGTTTTTGAATCCACGAATCTATGTAGAAAAGCCACAGACTCAGGAAATAGTATCCGACAAGAATGCGAGAACTTATCGTCCGAAATTCTCTCCAGAACGATGGAAAATTCCACTTTACCGACACAGTCTTCAAAAAATTGGAAAAAAAACATAAAGTTGCAAATAAACAAATAATTATAAATTATCGTATGTCGCTTCATTTTAAAGATTTAGCAAAACAACATCGAAAGAATGTCTTTTGCCTAATGCTTATGTTTTAGCATAAGGTTGTCAAGTTGTTTCATAAAGTTCCAAAAAGGGCTTTTGAATAACACAAACAGTATTAATTTTAAGTCACATGGTTTAAATCGACGTTTATTAATTTTTAATAGAGAACCAACATTTTGATAGGGATTGGTCCAATCCTTCAAGTTTTATGAAACACCGAAATATTTGGAATTGGTTAATTCAATTTCCTATGGAATATATCTATATCATTGGTCGTCAAAGGTAAAAAAGAGAAAGTTTTTGTTCAGTAAATAATATTTTTTATTCGATTTGCTTTTAAAACATAATTTTTTATAGGTATTTGTCTCTTCATTCCAAATCTAATTTGCAAATTTTTCTATTCCTACACATTATTATAAAAAGCATATTTTGGGACTACAGTCATAATTTGATTTTCAACCCAAGTTATTTTAAAAACTTTGTCATATATGTGTTCAGCATACCAAAATGAATTAAAAACGATATGTCAAACGACATAAATATATTGCGTAAGGTAATTGTTCACTAATATTGACCGTTGAGGACCAAAGGGACATATATGTTCCATTTATTTTTTAATAGGAGTTAACCAAAGGTTAACGAAACGGTTGTTTATAAATGTTAAGTCGATAGGCACAAATCCATAAAATATTTAAATTTCTAACAGTTAAAGTTTGGTCGTCAAAAATTTAAATCTTCTTAAAAAGATAGCGTGCTTTTTGAGAACATTTAGCTCAAGCTGCTTAGCATGGGCGTGATTTTTTTTACAGTTACGCAAATGTCAGAGTGGTCGCTACAAGCGATGCTATAATACTGCGCTATAAGCCACTGCTAGTGTTTTCTTATGTGGTCGCTCGAAAGATGTCAGAGTGAAAGCGAAGCTAGAAGCGTGATGTGCTAGAAAGCAGGTTGTGTAATAGTTTGTATCATAGTCATAGCCATACATAGCCAAGTCGATAACTGATGCTACTAAATTTCGATTTAGAAAGCAGAACTTAAATACATGCCAGTCGACAAGAGTCGTCAATAACAAAATATAGTGAATCAAGATAATTCATATGTTTTCTATAAGGCCTGTAGCCTGATCATTGTTATTTTCGCAGCCTCCTGAATAAAAATATTATGTTCTGTAATGCCAAGAAATTATGCATTTTCGCAATTGCCTGGTTAACTTTGAATGTATAAACTTCCCGATAAAGTTGCAAAGATAAACTACTAAAGCTTCACCTACCGTAGTGTAGAACCTATAAAAACATTTTTTATATCCTATTTCTTACCTATTTATTATAGCGCTACATGTTCTCAATTCAGTTTAGTCTGAAGTATACTTATTTTGCCGAATTTGATAAAGCGAGAGTAGTACCTTTCAGTTTTAGATCTCTAAACGGTTTATCTCGGATACAGCAACAGCTCTATAATTGTCGGATTCACGTTACGTCCACATTGTGTGGGACATAAACAAAAGATTCTCAAAGAATCTTTTAAAATCTCCAATGTGGTGTAAAAGAATTTACTGTATAAACTGAACTATCCTGCTCATGCTGTAACATTTGCAGCATGAGCAGAATAGTTCAGCAGGTGGCCAGCCGTGCTGGCTTAAGTATTAATTATAATATGGATAATGTCTTGACTTTTTAAACTTGTGTTAGGCGGTTGTTATTACCACAAAAAGAAATGCAAAAACCACTAAAAATAAAAAATAGTTCTATCTTCATATCTTGAAAATACAACCGATTAAAATTTTCAGTTGCAAAACCTTTATCGCTACCGGGATGAACTTCTTTTTAATATTCTCATATTTGCTCTTCAATTTCAATTTCAAATTATAATACCTTTTAAAGCGTCTTGTGACAAATACACATAAGTCAGCAGTTAATTCATAAAAAACCAACATGTCTAGAAACGTCTTAAGCAAAATGTTTATACTTGTTGACTTGTAACTACGGCTGGGAAAACTTTTTCTCTTTTTATATTCGAAGTTGACAGTCAGATTTACACTTCAGTCACTGTTTGATAATCTGATTATAAATATAAGTCATAACAGCTCGTGGATACTCTGCTCGAGGGTATTGAACATTTATAAAGATTTGAAGTCTTGGTAGGCCCATAGTCTGTCCAATCCACTATTTTTTTATTCATAAGCCATTCCAAAGTCTCGTTAGTTTTTCAGTTTAGTATTTGAGTCTGATCTTAGTCTAATATTGCCGAATTTACTCCGTCACAAAGACAATAAGTGCCCAACTTTCGTTTAAAGAGCGATGTCAGTGCCTCCTCCATCTTTATTATATACGTAATTTCTCTTCTCTACCCTGGGTGAAAAAGAACATTCATACTCTCCGCCAATCCTTTCAGTGAGTAGCTGGATGCAAATAATTTATATTTATATTTTTTGTAGGCAATTTCCTATGCTACAAATGAAATAAGCAACAATTAAAGAAGATCATCTAGATATTAGAGCAGATAGTAAAGAATATTAAATTGGATTTGATGAAATATTGCGATAGCTAAACTTTTTTGCTTGCCAAAAATAAAATTTGCCAAATAATAATAATAATATCCACTACATATCGTGGCTCGATTTTTATTTCTTTTTTTAAAGTAGCCATACAAACTTAAAAATAGAAGAAAAGGAAGAAAAAATCAACTTTGCAACTCAATTATTTTTACGAATTTTTTGTTGATATTTTTGGAGAAAGTATATAGAAGAAAGGAAGCTGTATTAAAATAAAATATAAAAAAGTGATCAATCAAGAAAGCTTAAACTTCTGGACCGAAGCAGTTTTCATTTGTTGCTTGCTTGTAAGTGAATGAAACGTGTTTTTATATGTGTAAATAATATTTTATTATGGAATGGCTTACATACAGTGTTTTTTTGTATTTTGTATGATGAGAGTATTAGACTTTAGAATATGTACGACCGTACGTATGTTTGAGTGTAAAATTATTTTGTTTATTATTTTTGTTTTTTTTTTCGCAGTAAATGCAAATATGAAAAGTTTTTTTGTATTTAGTTTGTTCGTGACCGTGGCCCTTTACAGTTGTCTATTTTGATTTTTTTAGTATTATTACTACAATTTCTATTTTTAAATAATGCTGTACGCATAGAAAATAAACTTAAATAAAAGGCGTATTTCGAAAGTAAAAAAAAAAATTGGGGTGTTTTGCCTAAATATTTATTAAATTTGTGTTTCAGTTGCCGCCAAATTTTTGTTTTTACCACAGATATTTATTAATTCTTTCGACACAAATAACAACAAAAACAAAAAGTTTACAAAACACAAAATATAAAAATAATATTATTAAAATGGGTTGTGCTACTAGAACCATTAAATGTTCACTGTTTATATTCAACACACTATGGGCGGTAAGTAAAGAAGTAAAATAATGTTTTTCCCGTATTTGTATATGTTTGTGTTAATAAAAAACTGAAAACTAATTACTTTTAATGGAAAAACAATTACTTAATTGTGTTTTTTAAAGAATATTTGAATGAGTTCCATCATAAAAACAATTTCATCAAATTGCAACAAAACGTTGATAAATAATGTGTTTGAAGTTTTCGTTAAAAATACTAGAAGTATTGTTTCTTTTATTTTTATATGGTTTCTTTCTAATTGGTATCAAATGTTAAGACTAGTTTAAAACATGTCTTCGTTTTTACCTTGACAGATGATATCATTTTTAAAACTCATGCTCCTCACTTTTTCCTGATGTTGTTTGTAGTTGTTAGCTATTTGTTGCTTAGAGTATGATGTGCGTGTTTAGCCACAACTTAGTTATTACGTTATAATCACAATTAAATAACTTTGTATGTTAATTTCACGTTTATGTACACTATGGTCCTAGAGTATTTGAAATATCTTAATGTATATTTATTAACTTGTAGAAATAACTTTTTTTTAGTTTTTTTAACCGTGGGAAATTTTAGGAAAATATAAAACTTTTGAAGGTAAATTGGCTTTTGGAATATTGCCAAAAAATTCTTTATATATTAGGGGTGGAAACGAGTTATTTTTTACAAATTTAAATGTTATCTATATCAAAACTATAAACAGCTGAAATTAAATTGATAACTTAAGTTTATGATATTTTTAAAAATTTTGAATACGTGCATACATGATACTTTTGCTAGGAATTTTTCCATGTTACATATAGACCTATTTGTTATTTTAATTATATTGAAATGAAAATTAATTTGCGAGCACCAAGTTGCATCGAAATGGTAAAAACATACAGGCTTGAAAGATACTTTTTTCATTATCCCCATTGAACAAAAATATTTTAAAATCAGGGAAAGCAGTAAATTATTTATTTATTTTATTTATTTCATTTATTAATCATATAATTACAAATTATATGTTAATACCCTAACCGAGCACTAGCAACAAAGGCCTTCGCCCCGGTAGGCTACCAACTAGCCTACCGGGGCGCTCAGCAGTAAATTATGTTTTCTATTGATATAATATAATTGTTTTTACAAAAAATTATTATATTTATAATTATAGAATAAATTTAGTTGGGTCCTTGGAGATTGATAGAAGATTTTTTTTAACTGGGCAGTTGTGTTAGATTGAAAAAAAAGAGGAAGCAGAAGTGAAGATACTCCTTACAACGATTTTTAATTATTTGTGACAATGGTTGGACAATTCCAATAAGATATTTAATTTATATTTCGTACACTTTTTGGACATTAGTATTGAGTATTAATTCTCATTATATTCTTCGACAATATTAATGTATTAATTTTTTACGCCTTCGTGTGTGATTACTATATTAAAATTTTTTTTAAAAAACATTGATATGTGCAAAATAATTTTTATTAATAGTTACATTACACATTCAATTATGTCATTTAAATTCAAAATGTGACCTGAAATCGTAATTCTATTATTGGAAGAGAATAACTTAGCTTCTTGAATGTCACTTATTTGTTTCTAGTTTTTTAAGGATGGAGTCATTTTAAAAGCATTCAGCACAACTTTTGGATAAAGGTCTTGAGAATTTCATGAACTTCTCTTGGTTAATATTGCGTTTACCTATGTTTTATTTTTCCAAAATTCGATACACTTGGCATTTAGTCGCATTTATACCCGTAATTTCAATCAATAGATACCTACTGCTGCATAGGTACCTATTGGTATTTGTTTGTATACTCGGTAGGTAACTAGGCACTGGTATTTATCAATTGCTTATGTATGCCCATAAGTTCAAGCAATAAATACCTACTAGTGCTTAGATATCTATTGATTTTTGCTCGTAGCACTGCTTGAAATTACAGACATTAGTCGGTCAATCGTTCTCCGGTAAACTAAAAAATGTTATCAACAGCTTGAATAATTAAAATTCCCAAATTTCGAAAAGTTTTATACGATAAATCAATTAATAAAAATTGGTAAATAAATATACAAAAATGTTTAAAAAATATGCTTTTTAAAGATATTTTTAATGTTTATATAACACAATAGCTTTCATAATATCTTCAAAAAAGGATATTATCGAAAGCAATAAGAAGTTTTAAAAAATGTAGATTAAAAAGGAAACAAATAAATTTACAAATAATTTATTGACACAATTGTATTTAGTCACACTTAATTTTTAATGGAAACTAAATAACTTTTCCAATATATAAGCGTTTCAGGAGCCAATTGAGCCAACTATCTTAGAAGAAATTTTAACAAAATTAATTACAAAGTTTTCTTCAAAACCCCCTGCGAAAAATTTACTAAAATCAAATATATTTACCGAGGGAGGTAAACATAGAGGAAAAATCGATCCTCAACCAAATTTCTCTCTTCATTTATGTTGTTTATGTGTTTACTGCATATGTAAGAAAAGGAATATAAAAAAAGTACTATAGTACTTAAAATATTTAAAGTGTTACTAATTTAATTTTGTTCCCTTTTTTAAATAGAAATAATAAAACAACAATAAAAAATTTATATTATTTTACATAAGTGTTTTTCGGATTAATCGATCAATTTTAAAATTTAATTCGATTAGCAGGTTCTAGTAAACCTTTTTGAATAAAATTTTACGAGATATCTTACAAAATTGGAATATATCGAAGGGGTTAGGTTAAAGGGGCGTGGCAACTTCTATACAACTTAAAATTTCAAATTGTTTTTACGGTTCCTGTAACACGTAATTTATAACAATTTTGACCCAAATGTTTTTTTAAGTCTTAACTAGATATGGACATCATAGAAGCAGTAGGCGTGGCAACTCGAAATCAATCTAAATTTTTAAATTTCCTTAATATTGCTTTTATAAAACGTTTTTCAGCAAAACTTGGAACATGGTGTATTGCAACAATATATTAAGGCAGTTACCAAAAATTGGGTGTGATAAGACAAAGGGGCATGGCATATACAGCACAACTCGCAATGAATCTTTGCTTCTTTTATACGTATTTGTGCCAAAGTCGTCACTTCGTTTTCTGACAAAATTTTTAAGCACTGTCCAAAATGTGGGCGAGATTAAAAAAATGAGGAGTCGCACATTCCATAAAAGCTAAAATTTTAAACGTGGTATTCCTCTGTTCACCTTGAACATTTTCGAATAAAATCGTGTATATCTTATAGCAATTCCTTAAAGACAGAAATAGAAGAGTAGGCGTGGCATCTTCCATATAATCCAAGCATTAGAAATGCTTTACTTCGGCTTCTAATGAACGTAAATGAGAAAAGGATGGTCTGCATATTTAAACATTTTTAAGTTCCAAGCATATTGTCGGGATAATACAAGGGGCATGGCACCTCTCATAAGAACACAATGTTTTATATAGGCTTTCCTCACCCCATGTTGGACCTTTTTGAGTAAAATTTTGCACTGAGGGTTTTAAAAACAAAAAAAAGGAGAATGGGGACGAGAGGACGTGGCACCTATAATAAAACTCAATATATGCAATTGATTTATCTCGGCTCCTTCTGAACGTATTTGAGCAAAGGCACTCACGTCGTTTTTTAACAACAATTCTAAGCACTGTCAAAAAAGTGGGCGAAACCCATCAATAAATAACGAGCAATTTTTAACTGTCAAAACATTAGAAAAATATTTTTGTGGTTTGTTTTTTAAATTGAAATTGTTTTTATTTGTATGTACCCTGTAGGAAGCCTGGGGTAAGGTGCCTACAAGTCACCACTTTTGTCGACTATTTTGGACGACTTTTTGGTGACATGTCCCCAAAGCGTCTATACTCTTTACATTCCTTTTTTGCAACTGCAAAGCTGTACTTGTTCTTAATTTTTTTATTGTTATATTTTGTTGGAAATACATGAGCAAAATTAAAGTTATTAATAAAAATATATTAAGAAAAATGAATTTAAAAGTTAAATATACAAATTTGAACAAAATATATAATGAGCAACAGAAATTACAAAAAACTTGTGAAAAACAATCAATTTTGTATAAAAATAAAAATAACAAGAAAGAGGCAACAATTTTTAGTAAAAAATTGCAACTCAAGAGATTTTATGGAGCCTGATGAAGATTTTACGGAGCCTGTGGATGATTTTGTGCAGTCTTTTGAAGATTTGTGTACTCCAAAATTAAAAAAAAAATTATTAATAAAATATCTAATTTAACAAAATAAATGCACCAGTTTAATCTTATTTCCTTCCTAGTGTAGAAATCAAGTAAAAAGTTCCAAAAGTGTAGACTAGTGAATCTCTGATTCCATTGTCAACACCTAGTCAATAGTTGTGTAGATTCGCAATGACACGCACATGTTAAATGTCTACAGCAGAAAGCGTTGTCTGGGGCATAATTAGTTAGTAGTACTGGTGACAAAGTCAATAGTGAATCAGTACAGTTTCACTATCGATATTTCCTACAGGGTACTTACAAACACAACACACACACATGGATATATTTTTATTTTCTATGAAATTATTTTGTACTTAAACAATCTTTTTTGATAAAAAATCAAATAGGAATTATTTGATTTTCTATTTTTAGGAATAGAAAACTTAAAATTTTACATTCAACTGAAACTATCAACTTCTTCTATTGTTAATAGTTTGTTTTTTGGACATCTGCTTCAAATAGTTAAAAAATATATTTCTGTGAGTTTCAATTAATACTTTCTTAAAAAACAAACTCTGCGTATTACTTTTAAATAAACTTCAGTCGAAAACAGAAAATATATTGTGAGTGTATAATTTTATATTAACATATAGCGAAATAATTAATGGAAAGGGATAAAATTAACTATGTTCATCAATGAAGATATGTAAAAGATAAAGTTTTTTATTTCACATCGTATTGTCTTGAACAAATTTTTTTCTATTGTTTCTTTCAGAAGCATACACACAATAAACAAATTCATACTATTTATGAATATATTATGAAAATTTGTCAATGTACTAAGAACTTTTTCATAAACTTAGATTGAATTTATGAACAGCTCATTAAAAAAAATACAGAGAAAGTTTGTGTACTCGTTTATTATGAAATGGTTCTTAAAATATCTATATATGTATACTTATTATTTATGAAAAAGTACTTAAAAAATTTCCCAAAGTACAAAATCTTATTATTAGAGAACGAGTGCATAAGTACATATAATACTGGGAATTTAGTTAGGAAATAATTGATATTATAAATAAATTTTATGTACCTATTCATATAAGCATATGAACATGTTTCTATTTTATATGTCCGCCGTCATCGAAAAACGCAGGGGATTGTAGAAACATGAGTTTTTAATGAAATTTTCATAATATTTAAGAATTAAGACATATTAAATATGAGTTTTTTCTTTATGAACAAAGTTCATAAAAATTATAATCGAATTTATAAAAAAACACTATGAAGTTAGGAACACTTCATAAATAGTAGGTATGTTTCATATATAATATAAACCTTTAAAATTATGAACAATTTTTATAAATAATTATGAATTTTATTTTTTTTTTTGTGTGTATAAAGAGTATTTTCAAATAGTTCTGATGCTAGTTTTTTCCTTGGGATAATAAAAATTTTGATTCAATTAAAATTTGGGTTGGTAATCTCAATAATTTAGTAACATATTATTGCCAAAATTGTGGAAATTTGTTGAAAAACAAATTGAGATTATATTAAAATTGATTGGAATAACTAATATTTTAGATATTTTTTACTGAATTTGATTAAATAACAAAATCTTCTATAAATTGTTGTATGTTGGTATTCGCGATAATATTGATTATAAAAATCAATATTTTGGATAATGTGACAGTGTTTCTGTAATATATATTTTATTTGTAATTAAATTTAACTATGTATACTAATAAAAAATTTTAAATACTTACAATAAAAAGTTTTGAATAACGATAGAATTCCAACCAATTTATTTTCGGTGTGTGATAATTAATTTAAAGATTCTAAACAGGTTTGACAAATTTCTGAAACGATGTGATCAAAAAGATTTATTATTCCACGCATATTAAATGAAAGGTATAAATTTCAAGATTTTTTTGCAAAACCAAAATATTAATAGCGTTGCGTCTGTGTGGAAAGCAAATAGATTTCCAAAAGATTTTTTTAATATTTTAGTTTGCCCACGCTCAACTTGTTCACATCAAGTATTTTTAAGATTATACATTTTTTAAAGTTTCAGCCCACCTAGGCGTATGAGTATTAAGCGTGCTACTTATTAAATATCAAGTATACGCTACAAACAAGAAAATTGATAGATTAGCTAAAGCGCAACCGTTGTATATTAATTGTTCTCTTTGTTTGTCTCTTTAGATCTTAGGAATACTTTTGCTGCTTTTAGCAGGATTTGGTTGGGATGCAATGCCTCAGAATTATGCAATTGGCATCATAGCACTGGGTTGTGTTATTCTGTTGACATCATTATTTGGTTGTTTTGGAGCCGTACGAGAATCAGCACGTAGTTTATGGACTGTAATTATAAATGAAATAAAAAAAAAATATCCCAAAAATTTATAAACAAAATTGTATCCAAAAAATATCTTTCAGTATGCTATTATGTTGTTAATACTCCTCGTACTCACAGTGGTATTTATTTGTTATAATACTCGTGATGTCTTCAAGAATTATGCTTTGCAAGAAGTTAATGATTTATGGAAACAGGAGGTGACAAATCCTGGTACAATGGACAGTAAACAAATAATTGTAAGAATGTTCAATACCAATGGACACATTTTAATAATTAATATATAATATTATCATTTTTTCACTTTTAGTATGAATGCTGTGGTCGCAATGGAGCAGATGATTATTTTCAAATTGGTCGTCAAACACCATCAAGTTGTTGCAAAGATAACAATTGTATAAATCCATTGAATATTTATGCTACTGGTTGTTTAGCGAAAATAGAAGAAGCCTTTTCCAATGAAGCCCTTACGACACAAGTTTCCGAATGGTGTTTGTTGGGCTTAAATGTAAGTTAAATTATTATATTTTATCATTAACTATCATTTATAATGTGTTGTTATTTTATAGATTGTGATATTGGTTTTATCCACAGCATTGGCCATTCATTATACAAACCAAAGACGTCGTTATAATTATTGAAGAGATATTTTTAAGTGTTTTCTTATTTTGTACTTATACAATTTATTATGTTTTCATTTCTTTTTTTTTTTTTTTTGTTAATAAACTTGCCACTACCTCTAAATGTTTAAGTCACATGTACCTAAAAAATACACTTACAATTTATACATACAATGCATAACATACATATAACTCTACTTAAGATAAATTATTTTTTTTTATTGATTTTAAAATAAATAAAAATTTGACAATTTCGAATAAGAATTTTCGTATGTGATTTGTATTATTTAAGGGCCTCTGAGAAAATTTTATCTAGAGTTTAAATTGTCTTCATTATCAAGTTTTTGCATATTATTTTATTTTTAAATTTTATGCAGTAAAAAGGGGTGTATTCAAAACAAAATTTATTGTTTAACAAATAAGTGATTTTATAGAAAAAAAAAACAAAAAAAAAATGTTTGCAAGCCGAAGTTAATGTAATCCAGAGTCTTGAAAGAGTTAATTAATTAATTCGCCTAAAATTTAATTCAGTTTTAACACTTTAATGATAAATGGTGTATATATGCATGTCTCAAGTTCAGTTTATGTTATTTTAGGACTCTCTAGTTACGGTCTTACAAGATCATCCCAATCTTAAAATTTAACAAATAACTTTTATGTACTCTTAACATTTACTATAACTTTTTTAATTAAAAAAAAACAATTTGCAATATGTACGGGAGTATTCAGTAAAATGAGCTATTCGTTTCTTACCCATAACATAATGAAAATGCCATAACGGTCAACTGTTATCAATATCAATTCCATCTCTCTCTATTTTAAAAAAGCTTTTACCTTAATGTGGCCATATTTTCCAGGTGTAGTTTTTAGTTTGCAAAAAAATTAAACAAAAATAAATTTTAGAAGTTTGTAAATTTACATTTTCATTACTGGTAGTCATTTTATTCCCTGAAAAAACAATGAATATAAATAAGATAAAAATTATTTTTATTTTAGTTGGCATATGTATGTACAAATTTATTAGAATATAAACTCATATTCGTATAGTAAAACTGCTGTAAAGACTAGTAGAATGTATTCTGTTGCTCTACGTATAATTTGAAATAAAATAATGTATTACATTTTTTCTTAAAAAATATCAGGTTTTGTTCCTTTATCAGTGCAATTTTTAAAATGTTTTTTAATTATTTATTTTTTTTAATGTCAATAATAAGTGCAGAAAGAAATTCTAACAATACAAATAATTTTCAAATTAAAATCCTATTAAAAGTTAAAAACTATCCAATTATAAAACATTTTTCTTGGCATAGCAAGTTCTTAAACTAAAAGCTTGACTGCTTTAGAATTTCACTACTAGTAAGAGAATAACGCATTCTCAAACCAAATCGTAGTCGTATTAAGAGTTGTCACTATTACCCTTATGATGGCACTTTAAATCATTTCACGTCGCAAAGTCTGTTGCGTATTATGTATTATATTAATTTTTTTAATATTTTGTTTTCTGGGAGGATACATCACCCTCATCCCCGCCCCCTGGATTCACGCCTGCCTTTAGACCACATCATCAAAACGTTATAGCAATTTTGGCAGATAATTATGTGTCGGCACTCATGCACAGTTGTAGAAAACGGCCAAAACCCCTTAACTTAAGTTTTTCCTTATGTAAATTTACAAAATTTGGTGCGTAGGTTAACAATTTAATATCTGAACTAGAGATGGACACGTGAGCGATTTTTGAGACACGCTCACGCACGATCACGAACCAAAAATTACAATCACGCACGAATATTTTTCTTTAAATTTTTGCACACGCTAACGAAACGCTCACAAAACACTTACGCTCACCAAGTACGATTCGAAAGTTCAACATATTTCGTAAAATAAAACAAAATTCCTCTTAATAGGGGGTAGGAATTTTGATGTAGTGGCTAGGTGGCAAGGAGGCTGGGAGCCCAGATCATTGGCACCATGAAAGTCATATTGTCATTTTAGTTTTGAAATCAAGTGAACTTTATGTTATTTATGGATGCACCGGTCTACCTTGCTTTTGTAGTTCAAAAATACAAGTCAGAAATTTTTTAAAATAATAATTTCAAATATCAATTTTGATGCATTATAAAATTCAAACTACCAAATGCATTGGCGGAAAGTTTGTATTTGCATAATTTGAAGAATAAGCTCACATTTCAAAACAAATTTTTCAAAAAAAAAATTATATACATATTTTTTTTATTAGTTTTGGCCGTTTTCAACAAATGTTGCATGGCTTACCTGGAAAAACTTCCCGTTAAAAATAAAGTTTATATGTGACCTTCTCCGAGAAAATGTAAAAAACGGGTTTGGACTTAAGAGTGGATTCTGGTACCTAAGGGTGTAGAATAGATGAAATGAGTTAGATTTCTGATAAAAATTTACTAACCCCATAAAAACGTACAAAACGAACTTGAGAAAATCGATAAAAATGAGAACAAGTAAGAGCGGCTAAATTCGGCTATGCCGAATCTTATATACCCTTCACCATGGTTGGGAAAAAACTAAAGTTTATATATGGACATATATGGAATGGACAGATTTATATACGGACGCCTTTAAGAGGAAATTAACCATTTAGTTTGGAGATAAAACTTGGACTCGGGAATATAGGTACTTTAAAAAAATTTATGTTTTGGGCATAACTTTTTTGTATCTGAACCGATATTTCCGAGTTTTTCAGCAAATATGTTATACTAAAGATTTTCGATCTTTTGCTATATAAGACGTATCCATAGGTCATAATACAGCTCTAGAATAGTGTTTGTTGTTTGTGTATAAAAGGTGAAGAGGTGAAAGAAAAGAATTTCAACAAATCGTTAAAAGAAATCACTACAACTGCATGTGTTTTATTTCTACAAAATAGTTTGATTTAGCTGGCAAATTTACATTTGGGATTTTATTTCGCTTTTTTATTATAAATATTTGTAATTTCTTTAGCTTAATTTTAAAAATTTGAAGGAAAATAGTTTATAATTTTTTTTATAAATTATTATAAGTTATGACCTAAAATAGTTGCACTCAAAGGTAAATTATGTATAAAATTTTCTTAATATGTGAGAAATAAAATGGTTTAAAAATCTTTTTATAAATTCTTTTAAATCGGAGCAAAAAAAAGAAATAAAACCGTTTGTATTTTGTTTGTATCAGAGGGTTTTTATAAAAATTTTGATGTTTTTAGCCTATTTATGGATTATTTAATTATTAATATAAAATTTTATATAAATTAATTATTAAATATTAAAAAAAAACCCAAAAATAAGCAAAAAAAGTCTTAAGAAAATAATAAAAAAAAATGTACAAAAAAAAAGTGAATTGACCTGACCGAGATTCGAACCCGCGGCCTTAGAGAAAAAAAAAGTATTTGTGACATAGCGTCTAGACAACTGAGCTATTGAAGCTCATACAAAATCATCGCCAATAGATGTACATATATAAAAGTCTTCGTTCATTAGGGATTTGTTTAGTTTTTATTTAAATGAAAGAAAAGAGTTTTAACACATGCATGTGTTGTTATGCTCTAAATTCTACATACATATTAAACAAAGGGATTTTACTGGAAAAATTAGAGGTAGTCCTGGTTTTTTGCTAATATCTCAGCCATTTATTAACCGATCTGTCCGATTTTTAATAGCAAACAGAAATGGATCACATGTAACAGAAATAAAAAACAATCAAGTCCTCATTATGTCTGTGTTCTTCGGAAAACCCATTTCAACACACAGACGGACAGACGGACAGACGGACATCGTTAAATCAACTTCGCTCTTCATAAGGACCCAGAATATATATACTTTATAGGGTCTAAGATCAATATTGTAGAAATTACAAACGGAATGACGAACTTATATATACCCTTCCACCTGTGGTGAAGGGTATAAAAATATTATATTAAAAAATATTAAAACCAATAAATTAAATGTTGAAATGAAATACAATAAAAAAATATTATAAAATATTTTTTTTTCATATTCATTTTTTTATTACTTTATTTATTAAATTTCTTTTTTTTGTTTGTAATTAAAACAACGAATTTTATAAGCTTTTTATTCAAATTAAAAAAAAACGAAAAAAAACGGTTGACCGGTTTTTTCTACAAAAACCGAAACCGAAACCGGTTTTTTTAAAATTAGATTTTTCGAAGAAAACCGAAACCGGTTTTTCCAAAAGGCCGGTTTTTTGAATACTCTATTTCCAGTCTAAGAAATAGCTTGCTACCTACTTAAGTATGATATTTATCTCATGTATTTTTGTACCTTATTTTATATATTTTTATTTTATTATATACTTTTAATGTACAACTGAATTTTCTGTACAGTTTTTTTTCTGTTAAAAAAATTCTATAATTGGTGTTTTTTTATACAGAAGAAATGATACAATTGAGTTCAAAAAGTACAATTTGATAATGACTTTTGTACGAAATTGAAATTCTTATTTCGCAACCCTGCTGCAATATTTTGATTGTGTTACTGATGGTGGTTTGTCTTCGTTCATTAGAGATTTGTTTAGTTTTTATTTAAATGACAAATCTTTGTATGTGTGTTGTTTGTGTATAAAAGGTGGAGATGAAAGAAAAGAATTTTAATTATTAATATAAAATTTTATATAAATTAATTATTAAATGTTAAAAAAAAAAAAAACAAAAATAAGCAAAAAAAAAAAATATTAAGAAAATAATAAAAAAAAATGTACAAAAAAAAAGTGAATTGACCTGACCGAGATTTGAACCTCGAACTCCGCGGGCTTAGAGAAAAAAAGTATTTGTGACATGGCGTCTAGACAACTGAGCTATTGAAGCTCACACAAAATCATCGTCAATAGATGTACATATATAATAGTCTTCGTTCATTAGGGATTTGTTTAGTTTTTATTTAAATGACAAATCTTTGTATGTGTGTTGTTTATGTATAAAAGGTGGAGATGAAAGAAAAGAATTTTAATTATTAATATAAATTTTTTTATAAATTAATTATTAAATGTTAAAAAAAAACCAAAAATAAGCAAAAAAAAAAAAAAAATATTAAGAAAATAATAAAAAAAAATGTACAAAAAAAAAGTGAATTGACCTGACCGAGATTTGAACCTCGAACTCCGCGGGCTTAGAGAAAAAAAGTATTTGTGACATAGCGTCTAGACAACTGAGCTATTGAAGCTCACACAAAATCATCGTCAATAGATGTACATATATAAAAGTCTTCGTTCATTAGGGATTTGTTTAGTTTTTATTTAAATGACAAATCTTTGTATGTGTGTTGTGTGTGTATAAATGGTGGAGATGAAAGAAAAGAATTTTAACACATGGATGTGTTGTTATGCTCAAAATTCTACATACATATTAAACAAAGGGATTTTACTGGAAAAATTAGAGGTAGTCCTGGTTTTTTGCTAATATCTCAGCCATTTATTAACCGATCTGTCTGATTTTTAATAGCAAACAGAAATGGATCACATGTAACAGAAATAAAAAAGAATCAAGTCCTCATCACGTCTGGGTTCTTTGGAAAACCCATTTCAACACACAGACGGACAGACGGACAGACGGACAGACTGACAGACGGACAGACGGACAGACGGACAGACGGACATCGTTAAATCAACTTCGCTCTTCATAAGGACCCAGAATATATATACTTTATAGGGTCTAAGATCAATATTGTAGAAATTACAAACGGAATGACAAACTTATATATACCCTTCCAACTAACCATAGTAAATCGCATCTCCCAATTGAAGGTGTGTTCATAGTGATAATGCGTTATGAAACTTTAAATGCGTTTTTCTCAAAACTTCATTTTCACACACTAGGTCCCTTTTCTCGGAGAAGGTCACATATTTATGTAATCCACTTAACTATTACAAAACCTTGTATTCCTTTAGGGTATGCTTGCCGCAGACATATGTTAGCAAAAGCAGTCAAGTTTTTTCAAACAGTCAGGCATTTTTATTCTTACAAATTTCCTTTTGGGACAATTAAAAAACGAAAGAGATTAAATTCCCTTATGGCAATTTTAAGTGGCAAAAAGAATGGTGCTAAAGAATTCGGTAATTGGATGGCCTACATAAGTGAACTATATTTAGTTATTGTTTGCAGATGTAACCCTCAATGAAAGGTCTTGAATTTGACTGGTTTTTGTGTTTCTACTAAGTTTTGGGCTTTGGCGAGTTCTGGGTTTTAGGATTTTATTTAATGATTTATTACAATAGAGAGAGGGTTAATATTTAACACAAAAATATTTGCGTTAATATTTTCTATTATTATTATTTCCCACACCTCAGGTGTAAAAAAAACATAGTTTTACAAACCGATATGCTGCACGAATAGAACAAATGGCGGAAACTTTCACTCCCCCTAAAATAAAATTGCCGACACTTGTATATATTCTTTATCTTCTCTACCAGAATCCATTGTCAGAATCTCGGTTATTTTAGAAAAAGGTCCATATTGTTGTACAATGTTATCATTTCAGTGTTGCGACAAATTGATTTAAAAATTTATTAAAAATTACGGAATTAAAATAAAAAATTCTTAGAATTGAGTTTAATTTTTTTTAAAGAATCATTATTATTCACCGATATTGGAATGTAGAGAATATTTTTACTTTGGGCACAAGTCTTTAAACGTATCAGGTTAACATGGTATAAAGAAACATGTTTAAAAACTTATACAACAAAGATGAAGAATAATAACCAAAACTGTTTATCAAACTGAAAGTTTATATTATTTCTACAAAACAGCAAAACAAAAATTAAAAATATTCTTCAATTCTTCTAAATTCCAAACTATGCAAATATTAGACGACAATTAATCTATGTCTTAGAGACAGCTTTATGCATAAAGTTTGTAAACAGTTCAATTAAATATTTTTAAGCTAATTTGGCAAAACTGTTTAATATCGTAAAAATAAATAACTACTCGTGTTTATTTTTAAATGGAGAGAAATGATATAAGAATATTGTCAGATTTAAACGAAAAGTTAACAATATTGAGAGTTTGCAAATATTTACTGGACACATTTTTGCAAAGAAGAATTTTCAAGCAGAAAACGCTTATGATTGAAAAACATATGACATAAAATGCAATGCAATAAATATTGTAAATTGAATTATGGAGAAGATAAGATAACCTTCTAAAATGTTTCTTCTTAATATTTTACATCAAGAATCCTCTTTTTCAACCAGCTGTTGAACAAACTTGTAAATTATTGCAAATTTTCGTTTATTTTTAAGAGTAAACTTGTCTCGTTCTCTGTAAGTTTGTTACTGAGTTAGTTTTACTGGACTGACTAAGAAAAGTTATTGAATGGACCTAATTTGGTTTTAAGTGTATACTAATTTAAACATAACCATAACGGCAAATATTAAAACAAGTCCAGTTGACTTTCTACTAGGCTGTTACGAGTATAAAGTCCCCCACCCCCGGACTTTAACTTTCTACTTGTTAACAAATACAATAGTTTGATATTTTACGTAAATACTTAAAATAACGCGTAAGCTGAATTCAAAAATAACGAAAAAATGTGAAAGTTCTGAATAAGCCAATGATAAAACAGGTGTTATGAAAAGCTTTCGAAATTTAGAATATTGCCGGCCGGCAATTATAAGGTTTGTATATTTATATGTGATGTTTACACATTTCTGATGACAAGTTTTTTTTTTTTAAATGTACAACTACGAGAATATTGTTGCTGTCATCAATAACATCATCATATACGTCATCACTGTTAATGTAAACAAAAGACTACCATTATTTTTTGTATATTTATTAGTATGTTTGTGTGATTATATTCTATATTAATAAATCCGCAAACACAAACATGTAAATATATCGACGGCTTAATGTAGAAATGCCCTATCTCGGTTTTTTATATTTTAGAGGTAAAAGAAAAAACTTAACAAAGTCTGAAAAAGTTTAATATAAAATTGTTGAATGTAATATTTTACCCATTAAAAATTTAGTAATAGTAGCTCATTGATTTTTGCATTCCTAACCTTCCCCTGCCCACTGCATTCCTCCTAAAGTGAAAATATTGAGTTACTAATAATGTGTTATATTGCTACTTGTATTCCATGTCAGCTCCTTGCATACTGCATTACATTCAAAGTGCAAATAATGAGTTACTAGTAATGTGTTTTAACTAGAGCCCCCTATTACCCGGGTTTCGGTCTACCCGGTCTCAGACCCGGTCTTAAAAGGTAATGACGACCCATTACTTTGTGTTATTTGTAAGTGAGAAGGTAATTACCACTAATTTCTTTTGGGGTCATCGCGAACAAAAGTAATAAAGCGAGTAAATAGGCTGGTAAGTAGTTAAAACACTGTTTTTGCTGGGTTCTGACCGGGTAGAGTGGTCTATCAAATAAAACTAGTCAGTGGGTATTTTTTTAAAAATTAATTTAAAAAAATACTTTTTGATTTCTTTCCAAAATTAAAGCATTTTTAAAAAATAGCACCGTTCTTAAAATTTTTTTTTTTCCAAAAATGTACCTTCTTCAGAGTAATTTTTCACAAAAAATATGAAAAATTACTTTTTTAAAAAATAAGTACTTTTTGCAAAAAAAAAAATATTTTTAAAAAAAATTTACTTTCAGAAAAAGTACTTTTTTTAAACAAAGTACTTTTATCAAAACAAAAAAGTACGGTTGAATAATATTTGGTTGGATTTCATTCTTTTTAAAATCCTGCTGACTCTTATCGAATTTTTTCAAATTTTATTCTCTATAATTTACCAATGAAGTTTTCATGTTTCTTAACATTTGAACAATTTATAGAGAATATGATTATATGATATCAAAACGAACTAATATCATTCATTCACCAAATAACAGGTCTACAAGTATTTAAAAAAATTGAAGAAGGGATTTTGAAGAATCTAAATTGATCCGGATAATGGCAGATATAATTAGATCCAGCAATATATTTGGGGATTAAGAAGGAACTAAATTGCTCCTGAAATGGCTGATAAAATTAGATCTATCAATATATTTGAGGATTTAGAGGGATCTAAATTGATCCAAAAAATTGCAGATCAAATTAGATCCAGCAATATATTTAGGGATTTAGAAGGAAATAAATTTCCCAAAAAATGACAGATGAAATAGATCCTTCGATATATTTGAGGATTTGAACATGGTAGATCAAATTAGATCCAGCATAATATTTGGGGATTTTGAAGAATCTAAATTGATCCGGATAATGGCAGATATAATTAGATCCAGCAATATATTTGGGGATTTAAAAGGAACTAAATTGCTCCATAAATGGCTGATAAAATTAGATCTATCAATATATTTGAGGATTTAGAAGGATCTAAATTAATCCAAAAAAATGCAGATTAAATTAGATGCAGCAATATATTTAGGGATTAAGTAAGAGCCAAATTTATCCGAAAAATGTTTCAGATCGAATTGTATCAGTGTAGATTCAGCAGTATTATTATAGGGAATCTAATTTAATAAAAACGTAGAAACAAAAAAATTAAATAAAACAAAAAATATTAAAATTCCAAAAACAATGCCTTTGTCAGGATTTGAACTCGTTCAGCCGGAGTTGTCGTGATGTAATCACTCTGTTAAACACTGCTAAACCTAATGTGTGCTTTTACTACACTTTATTTTGCGTATAATTGTGTATATATGTAATTGTGTCTTCGGGACTTATATATAAAATAATTAATTATATATTCGGAAATTTGGGCAAAATATATAACTATATAATATTATATATAATTATATATAATCATATCTTACTGACTAAGAAAAAATGTGGAGAAATAATTATATATAAAACATCGAAATCATTAACATGGACCCACATATAATTATATCTTATATCATATTAAAAATACTCTAGATATGCAACTATGTATAACAATATCTTAAATGTGTTTGCAAATATCAAAAAATACCATAACAAAAAATATTTATCATATTGGACCATATGTATATTGAATCATACATAATTATATCTCATACCGTATTAAAAAATATTTTTGATAATTGACCATATATTATTATATCTCAAATATTAGATAGCATATATAATTCTATATGGTTCTGTATCAGTCATATATAAGAGAATATAGTCTCGTGTAGCCATATGGAATTATATATAGTGTTATATATAATTTGATATGATATCTTCCATATCTTATCATACAAGTCAAATCCAATTTTATAAATATCAATATATAACTAGATAAGATTTTATATGACAAAATATAAAAATATTTTAAAAAATATATTGTAATATATAATTATATATGGTAATGTATACTGAAATATATATGTAGTATATGGTAATATATATTATTAGATAAGGCCACATATGATTACATCTAAACTACTTTACTCTAGTACGTGTGTTAGTGGGTAATTCATCAACGCCTGGAAACAACTGTTTTTTATTTGCTAAAAAAAACAAACACCCAAATGAAAAAAGTATTTTCTAGGTGTTTTTAAGAAGATAAGGTTTGATGAAAACATTTTTTTACATTCTTTTACCCTTTTTTCCAGAATATATTTTTCGCAACGCATTTAAAATATTATAAACTATTCTATTTTAATTTTTGGCTAACAAAATCTGCGAAAAGTATTATAGAAAATAAGGAAATTAAAAAAATTTGATTTTGCTAAGTATAATCTAACACTTCACAATTTTTTAATGTTAATAAAAATAATCAATTTTAAAAAAATATGTTTTAATCAAACTTTTAAATATATTTTTTTATTTCCTCACTTTTATTTGTCTTGACCGCTCGGGATTTCCAGATGAAATAAGAGCAAATTTACACGGTGACTTTTTTGCATGCAATTATTGCATGCAGTTCTTGTTTAGTGGCGAACGGGGTAGAGAAAAAGCGGGGTAACAAATAAAATACGGTTTTCGTTTTTGTTCTCTCTCTTTCGCACTCATTTGTATACTTCTTTTGTTGCTTCATTTATATTCGGGTTTAAAGCAAAAAAAGTAACCATGTAGATAGACATAACTTTGGGAGCAGCTTTGAAAAGGCAAATTGAGAAAAAATGATGCAATCAATAAATTGGATCTCAGATTTATTTATTTATGTTTTCTTTCTAAAACTGACTATAAATGAAGCAAGAAGAGAATAATACATATGAGTGCGAAGGAGAAATAACAAACCCCGTTCGCCACCAAACAAAAATTAGAGGCAATAATTTCGTGCAAAAAAGTCACCGTATAAATTGCAGTGTTGCCAAAAAAGTTTGTTCTTATATGATTTTTTTCCTTATCAGTAACAATATGTCTCTATTACATTGATGTTTCCAATAAGTTCAGTGCTACATTTTGGTACTGTATAATTTTGGTACCAATACTTTTTCAGTACCTTGTTTAGAAAATTTCTTTTTGGAGGATTGCATTTCGAATAATCTGAATATTAAGATTTATATGTACCTAATGAGCGTAAGCGATTTAATTTTTTCAATTAAAAATTTTTTTATTATAATATATACCAGTGTTGTCAAGGCTTTTTTTTCACAAGTTTACCTAAATTTTTAAGAAACTGCCTATATTTTTTAAAAACAAAATTTCCTTCGTTTTTCTATTTAAGACTTTAATTACGCTATTTAAATGAACTCTCAACAAAAATTCTTATGAAAAACTTTGAAAAATTTTACAAATTTTTTTTTATTAAGGCAACATTTTTCTTAATGTAATTGTTTTTACCTTCTTAAATTCTTTCAACTACTTATTACTCCATAGCATTTCCCAAACGATTGAAAATCTCCCAAATCTAGGAGAAATCCCCTAACTTGACAACACTGTTATGTATTAACTATTTCTACACCAGTTCATTTTATTTTATATAAAATGATATAAAAACAAATGAATGTGAAATAAAAAATTAAAAAATCATCAGTAAAGTTTAAGAATTCAAGTTAAAAATTTTATTGAAAAAGAACATTTAAACTCGAACAGCTTTCAAATAGTTATTAAAAATTTTAAAAAAATAATGAAAATTTTTGCATCCTTTTGCAAACCTTAGTATTTTTTATAAATCTATGTAATATAATTGCATATGTAAGTCGGATTTTTAAAATTATACAAACAATTCCAAAACATTATTCACAAATATACAAATTATTACAGCGACCTTATATCAGTGATTTAATTACCTTCAAATTTGAAGCGAATATCGAGTTTGTTAAACAAATGGATATTAAGTTATTGGACTACATTGGACATAAAGCACTAAATGGATCCTTTGTTTTAATTAATGATATAAAACTTTTAGCAAATTGGCTGATATAAGTTCAAAGGCGAAATGCAAAACCTTGGACTTTATTGAATATAACATTCAATGTTTGCGAATTTATTGAAAATAAAGGAGACAAGAAAATGTCACTTCCTATAATATTGTAATGCGTACATATTATAAAGGAAGCAATTTTAAATTTTCCAAACGAATGCCCCTTTGCAAAGGTAAATTAGAGTAATTAACAAAAATCGAAATTTTTTTACGCAGCCTTCTACCACATCTTTTTAATGGTCTTTGGATTCCTAAACCCCAATATCAATTTTTTTTTTATTTTCTATGAATTTAAATTCTACAACAAATTATCAAGGGTATTTTGAGGAACAGTGAAGATTAAAAAATTGAATATCTTTTCATTAGGAAAAGTAGACGCATTAAAACTATATAAACAATAAAAAAATCGGGGGATCATATTCGAAAAAACATTTTGCAGTTCCAGAAATATTAAAAAAATTGGTTAAAATGTTTACAAATATTTTTAATAAAGAAAGCTATGAAACATATTTAAGAATATCGATCTGACAGAGCAAGCCAAAAAATATTTTTTATAAAAGTGCAATAAAACGACTGCGCTCTCACCTTGAATTATTCTAAACAAGAGAATACAAGGTTTTTTTCGTGGTATGTTTCCATTTTTAGATCTAAATTTATACTTAAATGATTACCATTTATATTTTACACAACTACTTCGTGAGAGCGTTATAAGTTTGTAATGATGTTTGCAACTAGCAAAAATATCGGACCGCATACCAATCGGAATCGATTTTTCGTGCGCCTTTGTTTCCATGAAAACCTTGTAATCAAATTACAGTTCACAAATATAAAGATATTTGGTTGACATTTGGCACAAAGGTTTCCATTGGCTTAAGGACCCTATTCAATTAATTAAGAATCGGTAGATATTCAAACCTACCTTTCATAGAATGGGCTTTTCTGAATTGAGCTTAAATGGTATTTAGGTACATAAACCCATTAATATGTAGGTAAAATTTTAGTTTTTAATTTTATATGGCACTACAAATAACGTCTGTAAATTTAAAAAATATCAGAATATATAAACACATCCTAATAATAAAAAAAAACTGTATTTATTTTTAGTCATGGTTTAAGTCAATGGTTTAAGTGTAGTTTTTTCTATGGTAGAAAGGTAATCCGATGAAACTTTTTGTACTTTATATTCGGTTTTAGAAGACGTTAAAAATGTTTTAGTAGAAATATGTACAAACACAATAAAACAAAAGTTTTATTATTATTTAATTATTTTAACTTACATACGGAAATATATTTTTAGGATAAATATTATTATATTAATAATTTGTATATGGATGCTGAAAATTTTCCACACTTTCTTTCTTGATGGTAATTTTAATACTACTATGTCTGTAAAGGAAAACAATAAAATGTTGTATTTAATGTCCGTAACAGGTTTTGTAAAATCAAAAACTTTGTAAGATATGTTAAAATTAAAATAAATAAAAGATATTTTCAAAAAAATAAGTAAATACAAATTTGTATTAATTCTAACAAGTCTCTTAATTCAAACGTTTGTAATAACTAAGGTTCAAGAAAATCTACCCACCGCTTACATGCCAATTCAAATCCATAGTTGACCTCATATGTTTCTAGTGCCATCGACGATTTTTGGAAGAAATTAAAAAAAAATATCAATACAAAAGATATGTAGTTTTCAGTAGTGAACGTTTGATGTTTTTTTTTGCATAGGCTTGTTAAAAAAATATTGAAAATTCGTGAATAAAAAAATGCATTTTCAATAACATTTTATGAGAAATTTTTGTCACCATTTTTTAACTTTAAATATGCATCTATTCTATATCACACATCTGAGTTTTATCCAAATCGGCGTGTAAGCGTTAATTATATTCATTGGTCCTTGACGTAAAATCAATTGTTAAAGCACTGAAAATTTTAAAAGAATTCACTAAAAAAAAATAAAAAAAGAGAGTTTTATTTTTAGTAAAATATGATTTTTTTTTTTGACTACCAGTAATGATACAATTTTGTTTTCCGCTTTATTTAGAAACATATAATAATCTGATAACGTGATGCTGTTGTCATTATAGTAGTTATAACAATAAATAATGTATTACCTATAATTTCATATTTTTATTTTTTTATATTTTATTTTAATTACTACATGAGACATTTCCTGGTTGCGCACTCTCTTGCAGCGGTGATCAGAAAGAATATAAGCCAGCAAATCCGTAATGGTAATTTATTCCGTAATGGTAGTTTTTCCACATATTACCCTTTCCTGGGTACTTTATGATTCAATAATAAAATAACAATGTAAAAACAATGTGTTTTTTTTTATTTTATTTCAATATTTTGTATAAATTTAAATTAATTGTGTGATGGTAGACCTGCCGGCTAGCAAACTGGAGTCCCAGGTTCCATTTTCGTCTCGAACCATGTATTTGAAAAATGTAACAAGACAAAATATTTCTTTTTTAAATTTATTTGTTAAAAACAATTTATAGGTAGCGACACAGTTTTTGACTTTTTGTATGCCAGCGCGTAAGCATAAATCATTATTTTGCGCGGCATATAGAGGTAATAAGAAATGTCATAAGACAAGTTGCTAGTTACCATATAATGATTTTTTACACCGGAGATTGCAATTCGAAACCGTTAAAGTTGAAAAATAGAAAATTCAGCGTTAGTTGAAAATATTGCACAAGGAGATCTGGAATGGGGATAATGGTGGTGTGATCACTAAATTCCTGTGGGATGACCGGGATGTGGATAGAACAAGGGTAAAGGGTAATCTTAAGGCTCGGAAAACGGCAACTAGCCAACATGATGGAAATTCTTACAGGCTACGATCGCACCTTTTTGAGATGGAGTGACTCTGTGGTGTGTAGGGCCTGCGGAGAAGACGATGATGTTTTTGCCCGGCTTTCGGAAGGTGTAGGGACGTTATACCGTCTTTGGAGTGCTTGCGGTGGTTAATTTGGGAAAACTAAAAAAAAAGCTGAGGGAAACTGATTTTTTCAGGTAGACTGGAATACTTATTCACGTATTTTTATAGAACGCACAACATGCGCTTTTTCTGGCCTAGGAGTATGTCACTTATTTTTAAGTGATCATGAAGCGTGAATTGCCCTTCCTCTTTTCGACATAACCTAACCTAGTTGAAAATATTTCTATATAATTTTGTAAGATATTAATCACAACTTTTAGATGTTTAAAGAAATTGAAACCGAAACAAATAATTGGTTGTATTTGTTTAATCATATTTTTCATTAATTCAGTTAGTTTTGCGTTGATTTTTGTTGTTTATAAATTCTCTGTACTTACTAACTTTGGCGGTGAATTCCGTATTTTTATTTGTTTATGAAATTTTTCAGCGCTGATACGAAATTTTCCATGTATTATTATGTATATTTCAATTTTATTTTAGAAATTTTCGGGTCCGAGATCATAAATAAGAAAAGATGGAAAAAATTGTGAAGATCAGCATATTTACGAGGGCGGATCAATAAATCCGTGACTTTTCGAACTTTCCTAGTAGTTATATGAAATGCAACACTGCTCTTATCAAGTGCCTGTCAAATTTTTAACAAATTCCGTCATTTACTTTAACAGCTTTTCAAAACATACAACTTCGTGGATTTTTTGAAAAATGGAAAAAAGTGAATTTCGAGTGCTCATTAAACTTTATTTTTTGCGAAAAACCGTCAATCAAACCAAGGAAAAACTTGATAAATACTATGGGGACTCTGCACTATCGATTTCAATGGTAAAAAAGTGGTTTACTGACTTTCGTTGTGATCGCACAAGTACAAATGACGCTGAACGTTTTGGACGGCGAGTTGAGGTCAATACACCCGAAAATGTCGCAAAAATCCACGGTATGGCCGATCCAAGAGTAAAAGTGCGTGAGATTGTTGATGCGATAGGCATTTATATGGCAGTGTGGTTTCGATTTTAAATGATCAGTTGGATTTAAGAAAGCTGCGTTTGCTCTCAATTGACCATAAACGTAATCGTGTGACGTGTGTAGTCTCAATGGCAAAATTCCATGAATTGGGCTACGAATTGGAACCCCATCCGCCATACTCTCCGAATTTAGCCCCCAGTGATTATTTCTTATTTCCAAACCTAAAAAAATGTCTCGGTGGAAAGAAATTTAGCTCCAACTTTGAAATTATTGTTCAAACAAATGCTATTTTATGGACTTCAAAAAATCATATTTTTAGAAAGGGATACAAAAATTGGGGAAACGTCGAACTAAGTGTATTGAGCTTAAAGGAGATTATGTTGAAAAATAATTTTTTTTCGTTTTAAGAAGCTAGACTGTTAGGATAATATTTTATCCATAGACTTAAATAAATAAATAAAAAAACTGCGTTTTATTCAAAAAGTCATGGACTTATTGATCCCCCCTCGTATATAAAAATATGACAACAATTAGACAAATAATTTGAATGTTTCGTCGTAAAAATAAATAGATTTTTCTTCTTTTCTTTTCCAAACAAAATGTATTAAAAAGCATTTGTCGTTGTCATCCCAGTTGTGATTAATATCTTAAGCATATAAACTAGAGATGGGCAGGTGAGTGATTTTTGAGTCACGATCTCGTAACAAGAACTACAATTACGCACGAAAATTCTTTCTACTCACGCACACGTATGATCACGTGAGCAAATTAAATTTTTGCTCACGAAATACTCACGCTTCAAAATATTTCCAAAAATATTTCGAAAATTACACAAAAAAAAAATTTATTTTATAACTAGAACCACTGGAATGAAGTATTGCCATACTTAATACATAAAGAAACAGTATTGCTACATTATATGTAAACAAAACCGAAAAAAAAATAAATAAAAAAAATCTGAAAAATAAAAACACTAATAAAATAAATATTTCCAAAAAAAACGCCAATTCAAAATTTAAAATTCCATTGAAAAAATTTTAACTTAAAATCTTTTTTTCTGTGAAGTCTTAAAAATGCTTTTACAAATAAATTCTTACTTTGAGGATGTGTTAAAATGTCTGAAAAAGTATAAAAATATTTTCACATATCGTAGTGTAATCTACCAGGGAAAGAAGACTCAATGCTTAAGTTTATACCTTTATTTAACATCACAGAATATTTTAGATCGAGTACTTTCTTTTTTAATTTAATGAAAAAAACAAATAAAATCACTATAAATCTAAAAAAGTTTATTGTTTTATACCATAAAAATAGATAAGTAGTCTGTTACAAATCCTTAATTGATAAAATTCATAAAAACACATATTTTCTAATCGATGCTAAATTGATTTTAGTTAATTAAGGTTCAAATATTTAAAAACTTAACGATTTTAAAATATTCATATTCAAAAATGTACTGTATTTCTTTCTATAGTAAATTCATACACAATAATTTAAAACGAAAAGTCATTATTAAGATGTAAAAGAATTGATAAGTCACACTTGCGATGCATTTTTACTGTTTAACTATGTAATTTAAAAAAAATTTCTTAAATCTACTTTTAGTATTTAAATTTTTTTGTTTTTAAAATTAATTTCTATTCCAACAAAAAAGATGCCACAGCTTGTTTTTTGTTTAACAAGTTAAAACAATTAACATTGAACACAAGTTCTGATCTGGAAAAATAAGAAAGTTATAAGATATCTCTTAGACAATTTTTGGCCTATTTTGTTTAATTTAGCTTGTCTTTGCTATTAAAATTAGGCTATTAGCTTTTTTCTTGGAAATTATTTGTTATTTTTTTTTTGTTATCATAAAAACATTTAATTTAATTTTAATTTTACTTTAATTTTTTTTAGTTTTATATATAACTTTTGTTAAAATAAACTCATTAATTGTTACAACTTAAATTGCCATAGTATGAATATGTTACAACCTGAATACAAAATTTATTTTCCATTACGAACGTTTAATGAAATTTAACGGTTAATTTTTCCATTTTTATTTCTTTTTTTCGAGCTTTTAAAGAGAGATTAAACTTTGCTTTTAGAACTATTGACTACAATAACTTTCTCTCGTATCTGTATCAATACAGGAATGAAATTTGACAATATTAATTGTAAGTGGGTTTATGACAAAAACTGTGTTTGTGCGGCTAGGTATTAATAGAAACATTCACCATAAACCATTCACCATGGCTTCCACGTCAAAGAGCGTTAACTTTTAAAAGGAGCTTAAATTGAATTTTTTTTTCGGCTTATTTTGTTTAATTTTGGTTGTTTTTGCTTCTTTTACTAATACATACAGTCAAAGCCCGGTATACCAGGCCTATTCGTTATATTGAAATATTATTATATCGCAACACATTTTACTTAATTTTTAGTATTTTTAAAAAGTTTGAGGTTACAAAAAGTTTTAAAAGGACTGTTTACACTAGAAGGTTTAGAAACAAAAAATTCTTGCATTATTTTCTTATTTAGATATTTCTTAGAAAATAGTTTATATTTGCTTTTTTTTCGACAAAAAAATCCTTTTTAATTTATTTATTTTTTTTTTTAATATTTTTTATTCTTAATATAACCCTTGTAAAAATAAACCCAGAATTTCAATAGTTCACAAACATATTTGGCTACCAAGGTTCTTAGGAATGTAGCATTAAATTGAATACAAAATTCTTTTTTATAAAACGATTTTAATTTAGAAAATAATGACATCAATGAAATCAAAATTCTCATTTGTTCATTTTAATTGTTTATTTTAAAACATTTTTTTAAAAGTTTTGTTTGGTTGGATGTGATTTTTAAGAGCTGATTGTATTTATGCGTCAAATTCCATAAAGAAATTGAAATAAAAAACTATAAATTTTAAAAATCATTACTAGTTTTTGCTGTAGTAAAAATTGGGTTTAATGATTTTGTTATTTAAAAGTCTGTTAACATAGTTCACATTGGACCATGTTAGTGATTAATATGCTGCATAGCTGAAATAAAATGTATGAGTAAATGTTTTTGAATCTAAAATATGTATTGTGTATATAGTGTGACTCGTAATAATTTTCAATACCACGTTCCTGTTGGTAGACTTTAGGTATATTTTTCTTGTCTAGCTGGCGTTTTCAAATGACTCTCTGTATTCGTGTGACGTCATCATTTTATTATTATTGTTTGTCTTATTCGTTTAAATCATTTCAGGTTTTGTTTTTCTTTTTTTTTGTTTGTTTTTTGTTGTCTGAGCTCATCTAAGCACTCACTATTGGTGTAAATTAAATAACAAACTTTTGGTTTTTAGTTTAAAATTGAGCACGAAACGTGAAAGTTTGATTTCGATAATATACAAACTTAACGGCTTTTAAAGTATTTTTACTATTTCAAAAATAAAACGTTATTTAAATAAAATTTACAATAAAAAGAGTTTTTAATATTATTAAAAAATTGTATAATAGAAAAATATTAAAATAATTTTAAAAATATATTGATTTCACATAAAACCTAAAATAATTTTTACAATATGGGTTGTCCCACTACTACTGTAAAAATCTCCTCCATAGCTTTTAATATAATTCTGGCGGTAAGTTAATTTATATATATAACATATATACAAAATCTTAAGTATAAAAACATATTAAAATAATATATGTATATCATTTGATCTCATATATGAACATTTAGTCATACTTTGATATTTATATATTTTTTATTTTTAAATTATATTATTTTTTATTATTATTTATCTGAATGACATTGAGCATGATGTCATTTAAAAACAACCAAAAAAAAAAACATTGACAGCAAACATTTCAAGTTTAAAGAAAACCTCCCAACTGGAAATTGTTTTGTATATTATAAGAAATAGGTCAACAGGTGAGGATTAAATGTCCAATCATGAATTTGTTCATTCTTTTGATTTGCTTACTGTATCGTTAATATTCAACAAGAGAGATTGTCCAAAGCTTTTAGCGATTTTACTCCTAAAGTAGAGGTCATACAGAAAATAATATATGAGCATCTTTATACTTAATAAATAAACATTTTTCTCATAAGAACTTTTGACCTGTCAATGGCATATCATGGGGTACTAAGAGATAAAAGTCAAAATAAGTGCCAACCCATACACCAATAATAATAAAATAAACTACAGCTGGATCAAGAAATTTGAAATTTACGATAGAGGTTTCTCTGCTTTGATTAGAGCTTGCAAATCTTCTGGGCATCGCTTCCACAAGGTTTCTGCTTATTTTGGCTGAGAGTTAAAATATTATTTTTCTAATTTTTCGGTCCAGAAGCTCCACACATGTTTAATGAGTCTGAGGTCGGGTGACTGGGGGAGATGATCCAGCTTTTTGGGAGTACGGTAAAGTAGCCACTCCTGTCCAAAATGTTTGGGATCGTTATCTTGATGACATATTCAAGTTTGATCTCAGTCAAATGAGTACCAATTATCTTTTAAAATAGTGGGCTAATCTCTTCTATTCAAAGTGCTCTGTATAAAAACCAAGTTATCTACACCACTGGCCATCATATACTCCCATTTCATGACCGAACCACCACTGTGCTGTACTGTGGATATTTGGCTGGGCAACAGCCAAACTTTCTGAATTTTGGATTTTTCGTCCGCGGTGGTATGATACTGACTGATAGTCAATATTTGGTGTCAAAATAACATAAGATTAAAAAAGATACCTATATGCGGACCACCCTATTCATCATTTATATTAACCTATTAAAAGGGAGCAGTGTTGCATTTCATATAACTACGAGGGAAGTTCGAAAAGTCACGGACTTATTGATCCGCCCTCATATACCAAGCTTTAATGTTCAGGTGCATCAATCGAGTTTATCTGTTGTGACTATCATATTGTTATTGAGGAAACCAAAATTATCTTATCACAGTCAAAATCTGTTGCTCTAATTTGTTTTATGTTGTCACAACCTCAAAATTCGGTTTTCACGTCGGTTTTCGATCGGCGACAATTTTTGTTATCAGCCCGAAACTTTTTTCTCTGTGCAAAACTTGGATAATTTTAAAAAATGATCCATAACTCGAAAACTAAGGGAGATAGGGAATAAAATAGAGAATAAAGCAAAAATTTAAATTTTAATAAAATTTTTACTTCATTTGTTACTTATGAAGCAGACGAATAATTGTTTAAAAACAAATTTCAAACTTTTTGTTTCTTAAAGGCAATAAAAACATAGTGAGTGCAAACGAATGTCTCGGAATGTATTTCATTTATTGTAATTGCCAGTAAATAGTTAACTTTGTTTTGTATTTGGTATGAGAATTTAAAAATAAAAATTTATGTTTTTTTTATCATTTATAAATTGTTAAACTGCCATGAAATCATCATCTGTCACAATGTAGTTATATTAAATATGCGCATTAGAGTGGGCCAATTGAAAAACAAGTTGTGTATGAGTAAAACAAATTATTAAAAATATATTATTTATTTGGTTCACATTTATTTGACCCTTGCCGCTACGAAATCGTAGTTTATTTAATTTGAAGCCCTTCATGTGACTTTAAACCATATTGGTCTTAAGCAGTGTTTCCCATATGAGAAATACGAAAAGGTACTAGTTCGTCTAAAAACAAGTGCTAGATGGGAAATAGTTTTTTTTCTTATATATTATTTATCGTAATATATATTGAATTACAAATAACAAACAAAAACAACATGTTTTCTAGAAAACAATTTTTTATAAATACCACTTATGCATCGTTCCATTGTGTATAAATGCTTCCCAATTTATTATTTTTTTGCTCTTTCCATTTTCGTAAAACTTGATATGATATTTATGAAATGTTTGATCAAAATATGTATTTTTTAATAAACGACAATGTCTTTGAACGTAGCATATAAATGTTTTAATCTTTATTTTATAATTTTTTACATTTTTACTTAAAATTTACCTCGGATTCTTAAAACATTTTTTTTTAAACCTTAGGATTCTGAAGGTCTTTTTTCTTTTAAAGAACTCTGTTGAGATTTCAATAAAATTTGGATACAAGACAGTGAAGCAAATGCAATAAAAATATTGTAAGAAACATTTATGCAGCAAAAATGGTCTTCAAAGTTGTGCGAAACTTTTAAAACATTTTATCAGTTTTAGTACACCAGTACCAATGTTACTAAAATGGCTTGCATTTGATACCTAACTAAAATAATGATATTTTTTTTAAAATGAACATGAAAAAAAGCAAAAAATAAAGGCATTTTTTGAAAAATTGTTTTTTTTTGTCATTTTTGTATTATTTGGGGTGAAATTTACTAGAAAAAATCTTATTCGCATAGTTTTGTTTATTTTTTCAACAAGAAAATCATCTTTTAAAAATGGTACATAACAAAACGTACTTTTTTCATTATAGTTAATAGTTTTTTATTGTAGTGTATTAAATTTTATTGTTTTTTGAAATTTGCAGTAAAAACTGGCATTATAGTGTACGAAAAATATACAAAACGTCCTTATAAAAATATTTTTGTTTATTTTTTTTTTGGTCTATAATTTTTACCGAGCAATTGGGTGAATTTAGGATGAAATGATATATTTTAAAAAATATTACCGTTAACAAAATTCTCACACCATACATGTTTTTTTAATAAAAAGTTATTTAATTTTTTTTAACAAAACGTGTTTTTCCTTTATAATATGATTTGGTCTCATACAGCAATAACATTTATTGTGTACGCGGAGAAAAAAAATGTTTGCAACATGATCACTGCTACTATATTGTGCTTGATGCAATCGGGTATGGTTGCCACAATCAAGTTATCGGGTTTCTAACCATAGACAAGGTAGCTACCATGATTATTATAATAAATATTTTACTATTTTATGATTGTCACCTTCTATTTTATAAAATGATTTGCTGGTACATTACTGTGCTAACAAAAATTCTGATTATGAAAAAAGAAATGATAATTATGAAACCATAATATGCTGGCAACTATCACTAATTAATTATACATCAAATAAAGCATGTTTATTTAGAACCATAATATGGTAATTTTTGAATCATAATATAACTGTAGGGACTTTATTATGGTAAAAATATGGTTATTTGTTGGAAAGTGAACTACGCAGTGGGAAATAAAAGACGACCGATTAATGTTAATGCTTTATTGTAACTAAAAATTAAGGTATGAACAAGTATAACTAGAACTTAAATAACAATAAGTAATAAAGTAAGAAAGTAACGGGAGTATGTTGTAAACAAAATAAGATCAAAAGGGATAAATGAATGACAGTTATTTTAAGTAAAGTTTACAACAAATAGATTATTAATATGAATATTAGTTGTATTCACATTGTATGACATACATATATTAACATTATTTTATTATCATAATATGATAACCATATTATAGTACGACTATGGTTGGCTCAACCATAAACCCAAAAATATATGATGCTCTTGGAATATGATTGTCCCAACCATGTTTTTTCTCTGCGTGTGGTGACTTCTTGTGGTTTAATGCAACTAATGATAAGCAAAGCAATTCATAATATTTCCAGGTTTATGCTATTTTACTAGGGCATGAAAAATGTAATCCTCAGTTTCCCAAAAATCTAAAATAAGCAAAAAAGCACGATTTGTTCTGTGGCTTCTCATTTTTATGCAATTAAAAAAATAAGAGTTTTGATGCAATTAATAAAAAATATATATATTTTTTTGTAGTAGCTTTTAAAAAAATATTATGAAAATGTGTTCTTTATTAAAATTTTTAGTAAAATTTAAAGGGGTAAAATTTACGCTAAAGATTAGCCTTTTGGCGTGAGATTGTTTCGCTAAAGAGGTACCCATGCATAATAAGGTTGTTCACAACAGGTTGGTTATCAGCAGACCTTTAAAACCTTATTCCTTAATTTAAATTTGAAATCTGATTTGAATTTTGATGAATTAATTCGCAAATTGGTTTTCTGATTGATTTATTTACTAATCTAATTTGAAGAACTAAATTGAGGAAAATAATTCTTTTTATAAATCAAATGAAATAACTCAAGTTGAATAATTCAATTTTAAATCAAAGAATCAAATTAATTTGTTTCGCGAATCAAAATAAATAAAAATTATTTTGATTTTTGAATATGATTTGCTTCGGGAATTAAAATAAGTTTTTTAAATCACGATTAATTTAACTTTAAATTTTCATTAAACAGACACAGGTTGACTAGTTTTTTTTATCAATTTATATGATAATATAAATTAACACACTCCGATTTTACAAATTTCCTTTTTCATTTTATTTCGTTCGTATAAAAAAGATCACCCTGTGGCTGTTTAATAAAAATATATTCCTCGGGATGTCTTCCGAACCTGGCCTATTTTTATTATCATCCCAGCAAAAATGAAGCTGCCAAAGAAGCAATAAAAGCATCACTACTATGGCAAAGGCATCGCTTCTTTTCTGATGGTTTCATCGATGAATTTAACATTAGCGTGTCATAGGATGGAAGTATTCAAATGTAGCTACTAGCATTACTCACACTTTACTCTAAGGAAGCAACGATAATACAATGATTAGGTATTCTGATGCATGAGTGGAAAATGTTTATATACTTTGTGGTATTTAAGCTTTGATGAAAATTTAATTCATAAGAATGCAGAAAAATAAGTTTAAAGAAGCCAAATTTATGCATTGATATACAAATACATTTTTTAAAAATTTTAATGAAATTTTAGACAAATTTTAAAATATTTTTGGATAATTTAAAAACTGGTTGTACAATTTTGAAACATTTTTAGACATTTTTAAAATATTTTTGAACAATTTTAAATAATTTTTGCACAATTTTAAAACATTTTTGGGCAATTTGAAATAATTTTTACACAATTTTAAAATTATTTTGGTAAATTCTGAATTAAAACTGGAAATGATGTAGTGTTAAATAAAATACATAATGCAAAAAAGCAGAGATTACGTCGTCATAAATATTTGAGGCTGAAAAATGCAAATTACAGGCCAGCTAGTTTCAATTAAAGATCAAAAAAATCTCTTTTTCTTGATTTTTCAAAACTTTTATAAAAATTGCAAAACTGCATGAATTCTAACCCTCATGAAATTTTAAACTAAAATATAAAAAAATTATTTAATAAAAAAATTTAAAAAGTTCATCAGAACTATTTTCTCAATTTTAATAAATGCTTAAGATTAAAAAAAAAATATACGATATACTATAACTTATGCTTTAGAAGTAATGAAGAGTGATATTTTAAGATATGCATCGGGTTTATATCCAGATCACTGCATTTGCTATATGAACACATGAATGCTTTTGGAAGTGCCTTAGAATAACACCAAAAAATCATAAAAGAATGTCAACTAAAGTTTAGGAAGCAATGAAAGAAGTTATAGTCACAGAATGACTACCATTTTTTTTTGCTGGGATAGTATATTAATACTTCAACAGAGCGTTTTGCCCTATCTCGCTTAGTTTTCGAGATACCGTTTATTTTTAAAAATTATCATTATACAAAATAGCGAAAACTAAGCGAGATTCGAAGGTCAATTTTAATGTTTTTTTTATTTTATTTTAATTCGCAAATCAATTCAACCTTTTTTGTAATTCGCGAATTAAAAAAAGAATTATGTTTGAAATTATTTCAAATTCAATTGAATCAAAAAATATTCAAGTGAAATAGATTTATCAATTATGATTTTTAATTTGATTTAATAAATTGATTTATAAACAAGTAAGAGCGGCTAAATTCGGCTATGCCGAATCTTATATACCCTTCACCATGGTTGGGAAAAAACTGAAGTTTATATATGGACATATATGAAATGGACAGATTTATATACGGACGCCTTTAAGAGGAAATTAACCATTTAGTTTGGAGATAAAACTTGGACTCGGGAAGATTTATGGTTCCAGAAAATATGTATTTTAAAAAAATGTATGTTTTGGGCATAACTTTTTTGTATCTGAACCGATATTTCCGAGTTTTTCAGCAAATATGTTATACTAAAGATTTTCGATCTTTTGCTATATAAGACGTATCCATAGGTCATAATACAGCTCTAGAATAGTGTTTGTTGTTTGTGTATAAAAGGTTAAGAGGTGAAAGAAAAGAATTTCAACAAATCGTTAAAAGAAATCACTAGAACTGCATGTGTTTTATTTCTACAAAATAGTTTGATTTAGCCGGCAAATTTGCATTAGGATTTTATTTCGCTTTTTTATTAGAAATATTTGTAATTTCTTTAGCTTAATTTTAAAAGTTTGAAGGAAAATAGTTTATAATTTTTTTTATAAATTATTATAAGTTATGACCTAAAATAGTTGCACTCAAAGGTAAATTATGTATAAAATTTTCTTAATATGTGAGAAATAAAATGGTTTAAAAATCTTTTTATAAATTCTTTTAAATCGGAGCAAAAAATAGAAATAAAACCGTTTGTATTTTGTTTGTATCAGAGGGTTTTTATAAAAATTTTGATGTTTTTAGCCTATTTATGGATTATTTAATTATTAATATAAAATTTTATTTAAATTAATTATTAAATGTAAAAAAAAAAACAAAAAATAAACAAAAAAAAATCTTAACGAACCCGCGACCCTTCCACCTGTGGTGAAAGGTATAAAAACGTTTGTATTTTGTTTGTATCAGAGGGTTTTTATAAAAATGTTGATGTTTTTAGCCTATTTATGGATTATTTAATTATTAATATAAAATTTTATATAAATTAATTATTAAATGTTAAAAAAAACCAAAAATAAGCAAAAAAAAAAGTCTTAAGAAAATAATAAAAAAAAAAAATGTACAAAAAAAAAGTGAATTGACCTCACCGAGATTTGAACCTCGAACCCCACGGCCTTAGAGAAAAAAGAAGTATTTGTGACACAGCGTCTAGACAACTGAGCTATTGAAGCTCACACAAAATCATCGTCAATAGAGGTACATATATAAAAGTCTTCGTTAATTAGAGATTTGTTTGGTTTTTATTTAAATGACAAATCTTTGTATGTGTGTTGTTTGTGTATAAAAGGTGGAGATGAAAGAAAAGAATTTTAACACATGGATGTGTTGTTATGCTCAAAATTCTACATACATATTAAACAAAGGGATTTTACTGGAAAAATTAGAGGTAGTCCTGGTTTTTTGCTAATATCTCAGCCATTTATTAACTGATCTGTCTGATTTTTAATAGCAAACAGAAATGGATCACATGTAACAGAAATAAAAAAGAATCAAGTCCTCATCATGTCTGGG
Source organism: Eustalomyia histrio (assembly GCA_949748255.1). Taxonomy (NCBI): domain Eukaryota; kingdom Metazoa; phylum Arthropoda; class Insecta; order Diptera; family Anthomyiidae; genus Eustalomyia; species Eustalomyia histrio. The sequence continues at coordinate 71,597,354 of OX456527.1, read as the reverse complement.
TTCTTCGGAAAACCCATTTCAACACACAGACGGACAGACGGACATCGTTAAATCAACTTCGCTCTTCATAAGGACCCAGAATATATATACTTTATAGGGTCTAAGATCAATATTGTAGAAATTACAAACGGAATGACAAACTTATATATACCCTTCCACCTATGGTGAAGGCTATAAATATTGAATCAACTCGCTGATTTACAAAAAGATTTATTTCTTTTTCAAACTAATTAAATAAATTCTAGTTATCAGCTTATGTGGTTATAAAATTAAAAATATCCGTCAACACGCAAAAAAATTACTTTGCATTTTTGTATTTTTATGAAATTTCGTAAAAAACACAAATAAAAACTTGATACTATTTACGATGAAAATTTTTCGTAACGTCAAAATAATTAAATCTTTCATAAAATCAACCACAGTTTTCATGTAATTGACCTATGGATTATTATGAGTGTACTTACATGTGCTCATTTTTATTGTTTTTATAAATAAAAACCAGATGTCATTCACATGCAGTCAACATTCAATATAAAACTTGAGATTCCATTTGCTGAAAATTACCATTTTTTGTGCGGTCAGTTAATTTAATTTGTACAATTTTCCAACACTACAAATAAGCATACAACTAAATAATTTGTAAACAAGGATATAGGCAAGGACACTACAAACATACCGGATGGAAAAATGCCACAACCCTAGCCACAACCTTATCTTCCTAACCACAGCAACTGAATTCCTAGGAACAACAACGAAATTCTTAGCTTTTATAAAGACAACAACTACTAGAAAGAAATATTTGTAAAAATATATATGTTATCTTTTTACTATATTTTCAAAGTCCTTGATCTTTCTAGTACTTGCTGTCTTTATATAAGCTAAGAATTTCGGTGTTGTTGTTTAATTTCGTTGTTGTGGCTAGGAATTTAGTCACAACTTTATTCTACTGAAGTTCTTACTTCATCAACATTTGTTGATAAATCAAATTAGAATTTGTCGATAAAACAATTAGAAACAAAATGTTATATTTTAGTTTTACATATGAATTCTTTCATAGAATTTTAAATGACTGTTTTTTAGAAAATACAAATTTCGAATTTAAAGCAATTGATTATTATTCAGAATATACCTAGTCACGTGTTTTATTGCTAAGGAAAAATATATATGCTTTAATTGGTTTTTCGTTATAGCTGAGCTTAGAGGCTCTAGCTTTTCTAAAACTTCGGGTTCTGATGATATCTTTTGTCAGCTCTAAATGCATGTATGCATGTAAATCAAAAATAAAAACTTTCTATCATATTACCTTAATGTTTGCTTTGATTCAGTCAATTTGATTGTATTTCGGTTTATGTTTTTTCTACGATTTTCTTGTCAAAGTTAGGAAAATTAGGAAGTTTTAAGAAAAATAACAGAAAAATTCATATTCAAAATTTAAACGGTGAATATTAAAAATGTAGGCGGTTAATGTATTTTGTTGTTGTTGATATAAACATTTAATTATGTAACCTTATACGAGTAACCAGGCTATCGCGAACAAACTTATTTATTTTTAATAATCAACGGTTCTTGCAAGTTTTTATCCTATTTACAGAAACTATAAACAAAAACTAAATCACATTCACGGGGTTCACTTAATTTATATTTCCTCCAAACAAATAGGAAACTTTTTTGTTTTCTTGATGAAAAAATGGAATAAGGAGTTGCCAATTATACCTGGAATACAAATAAAACATTTATTTTTTTTTTTTTTGATGAAAAATTACAAATAAAAATAGTTGTTACTTTATTTTTTTCTAAAAGTAATAGTTAATAAAATTCATTATAATTTTAATGATTTTATTAATTTAACACCCCAGTATGACTGAATCCCAAGATACGTAATTTTGTCATTTTTAAGTTTTCGATTAAAATTTAAAATTTATATAGAACTTGAAAGTTGAAAACTTGAAAACAAAAACGAAAATACGTATTTTGGCGATCAGTGTGTATGAGGTTTAACATATAATTGAATTAATTTAACTTACTTGTAAAAAAAACTTCTATCCCTACTTACCTTACTTTTCCTTGTTTTTTGTAAATAAATACAATTTTTACATTTGGGGCCGCCTTTGTACTAAAACTGTTTTCGTATATGACATATGAATAATTCATTTGTTAGCTTTTGTTGTTTTTAATATTTTATCTAATTAAAAATACAAAATTTTTAAATATTTTTATGACAAATATATTTGTTTACATTTAAAAGCGAAAAGACAATAATTTCTAATACTTGGCAGCATTTTTATGCATTCTTAATTTTTAAGTAGCTTTATCTATAACTACTTAGCAAGGGTATAACTGCTTAAATTTGTACGGAATATATATATAAAATTCGAAAAAAACAAACCTTTTATCAAAATTAAATGCCCAACTATAATTGGCTTAAGTGACCAAAACAAAGCTTAAGTCACTTAAGCCAATTGTAGTTGAGCTTTAAGACACTACATGAAATTTATTTTTATTTCATAAATTAAAAAAATTTTAATAATTGCTAACATGTACAAATCAAACAGGAAATTTATGTCACATCACTAACGTTTCACACTATGGGTTGTAAAAAAAATCAAAAAAAGTTTTTTAATCATATTAAAAAAAATTTATGAAAAAATCCGCACGATTCAAACAGTTTTGAGTTTTTGTAAACAAAGAAAACCCCAACTTCTATATTTTTCACATCACCCTTTCAATTGCTTTCTTGTCTTTTACTAAATATAGAGTTTCTTACGCTTTACATAAAAATAAAAAGAAACAAAAAAATTTTGTTTGTTAGACTGACACATTTTTTAGTAAAAATTTTTGATTTTGATTAGTTTTAATAATATAAAAGAGTTAAGGTTGTATTTTATAAAATCAACAATATCTCCACCTTACCTCCTTGCAAAGCTGATAATGAATGCCAATGATATCGTCAATTAATTGGCATATTAAATTAACTAGTCCTAAGTATGATCTGAGGCAAAAATGTCAGCACACAGTGCTTTAATTTTAAATACATACATCAAATGCTTTTTAGGAAATATACATTACATTTCGTTTTTAAAATTTATTTAAAAATAATTGAGTGTAAACTTAAGTCGTAAATATTGCTATGACGTTTGACAAAAAGGTACCATAACTTCCTTAATATATTTATTCAACACTAAGAATTATTGAGAATAAGAGGGGTTCAAATATTTTTTTCTATCAGTTATTGCATTATTTTAATAAAAAAAAATGTGCCAAAATTGCATGCCTGTTCTTAAGCGAGGCAAAATTTGTTAGCAACGGTAAACTAACATGCACAATATTTTATCACGATTAGATGTTACTTTTTAATTTTTTACATTTCGGCCCACTTTAATAATTATGTATTTATATAAATACATACTTTCTGTCTGTAAAATATATACTGACCGCATAAAAATACTCCCCACAACATTCAATTCCTTTCATTGTAGTAATCAAGTTTAAGATTGTGTTTATTTTTTTTTATGTAACAATGATGTCATGTCCTGATTTAATTTGGGTTATAAGAATAAAAGGACTTTATTGTAAATACTAAGAAAAAAAGTTATAATTAAGTTAGATAACTTAGACAACTTCAGGTAAACAAAAGTAAACATTTTTATTACCTAAAAGCAGTGACCTAGTAAAAGCTAAAAATAGGTATAACCAGTTCATATAATACCAGACAGGCAGTTCATGTAGCATTCTATACTTATTCGCTTACATTACTTAGTACTGGAAAACACCTACAATTTAAACTTACTAAGAGCCTAAAAAAACACCCCTATATTAAGAAAAGGTGTTATTTTTCTAAAGTGTAAATACTTACAATACTAACTATTGTAAAGTGCTTATTAATTGCTTACTATACTTATATTAAGTCAAATTAGACCTTATATATCATGCGGCTGTTACTGGAAGTAATAGATAAGGATGAAACAAGGTCCTTTGTTTGACACCTCTCGAGTTTTTTACTGACAATTAACAGAAGTTTTGGTGTCATTTATAATAAAAATTATGCATTTCAACGTTTTATTAATACGGTAAAAATTCTGAAAGTTGTTATCATTCATTGATTGCCATTTTAAATGATTATTCTGTTTCTAACATTTGTTGTTTCCTTCTACGAAAATTCCAACAAAATGCAAGAATATAATTAATAAAATTAACCCAAATCAAAAATGTCAAATTAAGCAAAATGTCTCACTAGTTTTAAGTTAATGAAATTATTTCGAAAACTAAATTCCAATAAATTTGCATCATTTTAAGGCATTTTTATTAATTTTATAGAAAAACTCATTGAGTTTATTTTAGTAAGGTGTAAACTTAATTATAGTTCATACATTTTCTTGAATGAAGCTGTAAAGTTCACTATTCGCCCGGTAAACTTTTTCCGATAATGCCGTACTTTCGACGGCCGGGCAGTAAACAAGTTGCTTATCTACGGACTTTTCCTTAAATTTGACACATCCAATCAGCCCAACAAACCTCTTTGTATTAGTAAAATGTTCTGGCAGAACTATCCGGTCGGAAACTAAATAGAATATGCCAGCAAAATAAATAAAATGCTAATAAAAAAAAATCAATATTAATGTTGATGCGTTATGATTATAAATTCAACTTCCGGCTATTCAACCTCATCAAATGAAAATAGAATAATGACACATTTTTACTATTTTCTGAAATAATTATTTAAAATTAAATTATTATATTAATAATATTTATAATGATTTAAAGATGAACGATGAATCACTTACACATTTTAGGTCATTACCATGACTTAACAATATCAAGTGGAAATTTTATTTATGTTATGTTGAAGATACTCTCAATAAATCTTACGCATTTATTTATATTTGCATTTAAAAGGTTTTTTATTTTGTTAAGCTAATTATCATATTTAATATATTTTTTTTTTAATATTTGGTTATATTTTAATGTAAAGCAGTAATTATGTCTTTATTATGAATTATTTTATATATAGTAATCTATCCATAAAGTAAACAAAATGGCCAGAAAGTTTTTCACGTATTTTACGCAATATACTTTTCCCAATGTTCAGGACTCGAGTAAAAAAAAATCTGGCGCAGCATTTAATCTTATCCAATTTAATATTCTTTAATATCTGCAGTAACATCCAGCTGACCTAAATTAATTAGATCCAGCAATATATTTGGGGATTTAGAGAGATCTTAATTCATTCGAAAAATTGTAGATCTAATTGGATCAGATTAGATCCAACAAGATAATATATACGGAACCTAGCACTAACTAGACTAAATTTTTCGTAAGTTGTGGTATATATAATTAAATCTTCAGGATCTATATATAATTATATATTTGCAAATTTGTGAAAAATGATTAAAAAAAATATATAACAGACAACAGACTTTGCGACGTAAAATGTTTTTAAACTAATTTAGATAATTAAAATGTTAAGTGCCATTTTAATGGTAACAGTGAAATTTCTTAATAAGATTACGATTTGGTGTGGGAATGCGATAATCTCTCACTGTCATCTGAAGGGTGTCCCAAGAAGAACGCAATTTTTAAATTTTAAATAAAACACAGATATTTAAAAAAAAATCGTGAAACTTTATTATATCTTAAAGTAGACAGAATGAGGTTATGTATGGAACAATATTTCGTGCAGATGGCCGCCGCAGCTTTGCTGGCATGCACGCGATCTTTTAATGAAATTTTCAATGACCGTTTTGCATGAATGCTGCGGTATTTCATTAATGCAGCGTCCAATTTCCTCTTTTAAGGCTTGAGTCGTCGTCGGCTTATTCGCGTAAACCATCGACTTCAAAAAACCCCAAAGAAAAAAATCTAATGGTGTTAAATCGCACGATCTAGGCGGCCAATTCTGATCTCCAAAACGCGAAATAACACGACCGGGAAATGACTGATGCAGCAATTGAATTGTTTCTCTGGCTGTATGACATGTGGCGCCGTCTTGTTGGAACCACATGCCCTCCACATTCATTTCTTCAATTCTAGGCAAGAAAAAACTGGTTATCATTTCACGATACCGAACACAATTGACTGTTTGCGCTTGACCTGCCTCATTTTCATAAAAAAAAGGTCCAATGATTCCTCCAGCCCAAAAACCACACCACACAGTGACACGTTGAGGATGCATTTGCTTCTCGTGAATCACTCGAGGATTTTCCTCACCCCTAAATGCGACAATTCTGCCTATTGACGAAGCCATCAAGATGAAAATGGGCCTCGTCACTGAAGATGATTTTATCGGCAAAATCAGCATTTTCATGTTGTCTCTCCAATACCCAATTAACGAACTCCCTTCGCTGTCCATGGTCAGCTGGGTCAATTGAACTTTGTATGCATGAAGATGCAAATCTTTCGTCAAAATTCGCTGCAAAGTGGATTTGGAGACACCAATTTGCTGAGCTCGGTGTCGAATTGAGGTGGATGGAGTTTGAGCGACATCATCACGTACAGCTGCGACATTTTCGGTCGATCGACCTGGTCGATGGCGCGTTGTTGTCTTTACATCACCAACAGACCCAGTTTCGGCAAATTTATCCATTAATCTCTTTACAGTTGACTCTTTTGGAGCATTATTGTGACCCCAAATTGATCGCAATTTGCGAACTGTAGCCGCAAAACTTTCACCATTTTGGTAAAACAATTTCACAATGAGAATGCGTTGTTCAATCGTGTAGCGCTCCATTTTTACTAACCTCGTACCTTCTACTAGCAAACAATAACAATTGTTCAAATGTCAAACAATGACACTTCGAATGTTGCCAGATTTAAAAATTGCGTTCTTCTTGGGACACCCTTTAGTAGTGAAATTCTAAAGCAGCAAAGATAACTAGCTTTTAGTTTAACTTGCTATTCCGAGGAAAATTTTATCTTATTGGATATTTTTTTATATACAAATGGATTTTTTTAAATACAATGGAATTTAATTTGTGTGACCATTGATTTCAATGGCGACCCTCGTCTTTTCACTAATGGGTCAGGTTTTTACGCAGTAATTTATTATAAATTTTTAAGCGTACAATATTTTTATTATTTTTTTACAGATAAATGCAGATAAGACCTTTAGCAAAATTCTCGAATCAAATTTGTGTAATAATCGCTAAATACTAATCGCTAATAACTAAATCCGCGTTTTTTCTTTTATTCGAATATTTTACTTTTTTTGGTCATTTGTTTGTCAAATTCACAACTGATCAACACTTTTATTACATGTTATGTTAGTGAAAAGGAAGTTCTTAAACAATATTTCATAAACAAACAATCAAAAAATAGTGGTAAATATAAATAGCGAAACTTAGAAAAAATTTATATGGCAGCATAAAATGCTCAGTAAGATTTGCCATTCCACCATGAATAGACTAACAAACGAGCAAGACTTGCAAATCATTAAAATTTATTATCAAAATTATATTTAAAATATTATTTTTATAAAAAATAATAATGATTATTTATTATTTCCTTCCAATATTTCGTCTCCACATTGGGTGACTTCTTCAGGGAATTTATATAAAAAGATCTTGAACTCGATTTGAAGGAATAATATAATATAATATTGAAGATCGAATAAAGGAAGATAAATATATATTTAAAATATTTATTTTAAAATTCGAAACATTGTCTTCAACGACAAAGCACATTTTTGCTTCAATAGAGCAGCCAGAAGCAGTTCGAGAACTGCCAATGCACCCTGAAGATGCACTGTTTGGTGCGGTTTGTGGGCCGGCGGCATCATTGGAATGTTCTTCTTCAAGAACGATGAAAATCACAAAATCACAAAAGCCACAATTCCAGCCTTGGAAGACAACATTACAAAATACATTATTGAGATACCAGCCGAAATGCTGGAAAAAGTATGCCACATATAAATATTTTTTACACTTTTGAAAGTTTTCCGTGTTTTTTTTTCAAATTTCAAAACCAAAATGGTTAAAAATCACCCTTTATAATATGGGAATACATTCAAAATAGATATATTCCATATTTCAGCGAAAAAAGTTAATAATTGCAAAAGTTATACTACAAAAAATTTCTGAAAATGTGAAGTGATTTAAAATGGGAAAAATTTAGAACCAGCAAGACAAATCCATTTAAAATATATATCTAACAAACCTCATCGATTTTTTCTCAGTTTGTGAAAGTATTATGTTCGTAAATTAAAAGATTTTTTCTATATAATATTTCATACGTGTCATTAATGCATTGATCGGGTTAATTAATTGATGATTTCAGTACCATTACATTGATAACAATGGTAATGAAATAAATTTCATTACCGTTGCATTGAATTAATGATAATGATTAAAGGATCAGATTTCATTGATCAATGACAATGGTTTTTAATTTCATTACCATTACTAATGCACCAATTAAAAGAAGCCATTAGCATTAACCTTCATATAATGTGCTAATATTTTTGTTAATATTTATTTATGCGGTTTAACATTTGTATATTTTATATTTTGTTTTATTATTTTCTGTATAAAGCTGCTTTGAATGATTTTTCAATCAATTATAATTAGTTTTTTTATGCATTTGTGCAATTTCATTACCATTAGTAATGAAATTTTTAATGGGAAAAATTTTATTACCATTAAATGGTAATGAATTTTTTTTCATTTGCATTGGTGTCAACTAATAGTAATTACACTTATAATAATCCATAGGTAAAATACACAGAAACTGTGGTTCATTTTTCCAATGATTTTGTTATTTAAACATTACAAAAAATTTTGTAATATATACAAATGACATTGTAAATAATAGCAAATTTTTATACCCTTCACCACAGGTGGAAGGGTATATATAAGTTTGTCATTCCGTTTGTAATTTCTACAATATTGATCTTAGACCCTATAAAGTATATATATTCTGGGTCCTTATGAAGAGCGAAGTTGATTTAACGATGTCCGTCTGTCCGTCTGTCCGTCTGTCCGTCTGTCCGTCTGTCCGTCTGTGTGTTGAAATGGGTTTTCCGAAGAACCCAGACGTGATGAGGACTTGATTCTTTTTTATTTCTGTTACATGTGATCCATTTCTGTTTGCTATTAAAAATCAGACAGATCGGTTAATAAATGGCTGAGATATTAGCAAAAAACCAGGACTACCTCTAATTTTTCCAGTAAAATCCCTTTGTTTAATATGTATGTAGAATTTTACGCATAACAACATGTGTTAAAATTCTTTTCTTTTATCTCCACCTTTTATACACAAACAACACACATACAAAGATTTGTCATTTAAATAAAAACCAAACAAATCTCTAATTAACGAAGACTTTTATATATGTACATCTATTGACGATGATTTTGTGTGAGCTTCAATAGCTCAGTTGTCTAGACACCATGTCACAACTACTTTTTTTCTCTAAGCCCGTGGAGTTCGAGGTTCAAATCTCGCTCAGGTCAATTCACTTTTTTTTTTTGTAAATTTTTTTTGTACATTTTTTTTTATTATTTTCTTAATATTTTTTTTTTTGCTTATTTTTGTTTTTTTTTTTAACATTTAATAATTAATTTATATAAAATTTTATATTAATAATTAAAATTATTTTCTTTCATCTCCACCTTTTATACACAAACAACACACATACAAAGATTTGTCATTTAAATAAAAACTAAACAAATCCCTAATGAACGAAGACATTTATATATGTACATCTATTGACGATGATTTTGTGTGAGCTTCAATAGCTCAGTTGTCTAGACGCCATGTCACAAATACTTTTTTTCTCTAAGCAAGCGGAGTTCGAGGTTCAAATCTCGATGAGGTCAATTCATTTTTTTTTTACATTTTTTTTTATTATTTTCTTAAGACTTTTTTTTTTGCTTATTTTTGGTTTTTTTTAACATTTAATAATTAATTTATATAAAATTTTATATTAATAATTAAATAATCCATAAATAGGCTAAAAACATCAACATTTTTATAAAAACCCTCTGATACAAACAAAATACAAACGTTTTTATACCTTTCACCACAGGTGAAAGGGTCGCGGGTTCGTTAAGATTTTTTTTTGTTTATTTTTTGTTTTTTTTTACATTTAATAATTAATTTAAATAAAATTTTATATTAATAATTAAATAATCCATAAATAGGCTAAAAACATCAAAATTTGTATAAAAACCCTCTGATACTAACAAAATACAAACGGTTTTATTTCTATTTTTTGCTCCGATTTAAACGAATTTATAAAAAGATTTTTAAACCATTTTATTTCTCACATATTAAGAAAATTTTATACATAATTTACCTTTGAGTGCAACTATTTTAGGTCATAACTTATAATAATTTATAAAAAAAATTATAAACTATTTTCCTTCAAATTTTTAAAATTGAGCTAAAAAAATTACAAATATTTCTAATAAAAAAGCGAAATAAAATCCTAAATGCAAATTTGCCAGCTAAATCAAACTATTTTGTAGAAATAAAACACATGCAGTTCTAGTGATTTCTTTTAACGATTTGTTGAAATTCTTTTCTTTCACCTCTTAACCTTTTATACACAAACAACAAACACTATTCTAGAGCTGTATTATGACCTATGGATACGTCTTATATAGCAAAAGATCGAAAATCTTTAGTATAACATATTTGCTGAAAAACTCGGAAATATCGGTTCAGATACAAAAAAGTTATGCCCAAAACATACATTTTTTTAAAATACATATTTTCTGGAACCATAAATCTTCCCGAGTCCAAGTTTTATCTCCAAACTAAATGGTTAATTTCCTCTTAAAGGCGTCCGTATATAAATCTGTCCATTTCATATATGTCCATATATAAACTTCAGTTTTTTCCCAACCATGGTGAAGGGTATATAACATTCGGCAAAGCCGAATTTAGCCGCTCTTACTTGTTATTTCTATATTTTACGAAATGTCATAAAAATAATAATATTTATAAAAATATAAATATTTTGTCAAAATGCAAAATAATTTTGCGCAAAAACAAAACTTAGTATGTATTATTTACGGAATTTGTAAATTTAAGAAAGTTATTACCATCAGCTGAGTACGAAAATTTTGAGATGTTACAATTTTTTACTAGAAATAATATACGAAATCACTGTTTTATTTACAAAATTAATAATTTTATGAAATTTGTAATATACGAAAGATTTTTAATATTTATATACAAAATTTTTGTATATCTTACGAAAAATATATTTCTATTTTTAAGCATGGATTATTATGAGTGTAAGCACAGTTGATTAAAAAAACATAAGTAGATAACCAACACTAAAGGGTGTTAACCGTGCCCTGAGATTATTTTTAATTTTATAATCAAGTAAGCTGATAACCAAACGATCGTGAATATCCTTACTGTTTTTGGCAGCTCAGCTGTTTTCGTGTAACAGGTTACTGTCAAGCATGTTCAGTTTGGTCTATAATTTAACCATGAATCAATTTACAAACGAACAACGCTTGCAGATAACTTAATTTAATTATTCAAATGCATGCTCAGCTAAGAAAGAGCATCGTGCACTTCTTTCATTTTATGGTCAGCTTGGGCGATCTTCTGATGCGGCTATTTGGAATCTTGTGACTAAATTTCGCACCAAATTTACATTCTTGGACATTAAACCACCAACACGCATTCGTAGTATGCGGACAGAGAAATATATTGCGCTACCGTGCAATGATTACAAACTTTTTTTTTTGCCCAAATTGAAAGAGCTAGACTTGACTGACATGTGGTTTCAACAAGACTGTGCCACATGCCACACAGCACGCGAAACAATAGTCTAATTGAGAGGCAAGTTTGGTAAATAGTTTATTTCACGTTTTGGGCCGGTCAATTGACCGCCTAGATCGCCTAGATCTAGCGGCATATACAATTTATATTTTCAAAATAAATTTTGTGGAATGTCTATTTGTAGAATATTATAATTTATAGGTATAAAATAATCAATTATTACAATGAACTCGTAAATAAACTTCGGTATTTGCAACAGTATTAAAAATTAATAAAAGTGAAGGTTCTTGGAACTACATTCGGTTGAAACTTCAAATCTGTTTTAAATTTGTTTTTTAGATCTTTTATATAAAACTAATAATTCTTTTGTTTCACAATATTTATTAGGTTTATATGCGTAATTTCAATGTTATTATTGGCAGCGCTAATCACTGTATTATTTTTTGAAGATAATTTGTTGTTGTTGCTCTCTGCATATCATGCATCACTTAAATATAGGCTTGCCATTTAAGCACTTTAGGTGCTAGATCTAGTAGGTTATTTTATAAGTTAGCACCCAAGTATTAGAAAAAAGTGCTAGGTGCCAGTACACTCACAATATATTTTCCGTTACCGACTGCATTTTATTTAAAAAGTAATACGTAAAGTTTGTTTTTAAATGAAGTATCAATTGAAATTCATAGAAATATATTTTTTAACTATTTGAATCAGTCATTCAAAAAATAAACTATAAAAATTCACAGACATTCAGTAGGAGTTGATATTTTCAGTTAAATGTAAAATTTTATGTTTTCTGCTTCAAAAAATAGAAATTTATATAATTCCTTTTTGTTTTTTTTTTGCCAAAATAGTTTGTATATATACAAAATTATTTCAATAAAAATTACAAGAAATTATTCAAATATACATACACACAAAGCCAATAAAAATTTATACATCTGCATGTGTTGTGTTCTGTTTTGTAATTACATAAAAATAAATAAACTTTCAATTTGAAAAACATACCACAAAAGTAGTTTTTTCTAACTTTTTGTCAGTAAAAATTTGATGGTTATTTTAAACGACTTTCTATTGTTTTTACTTTTGTCGATTATTAAACAATGATTGAAAATAAATAACAAAATGGGTTGAATATAATGGAAAATCAGTAATCCTCTTTTTGATTGTATTTTCGATTAATTTAATATGTATTTTAAGTTGTTTTTAACGAAATAATATTGTGAGTGTATAGCACTTTTTGAAAAAAAATTTTAAGTTTTTGGCACTTCTTTAAAACTTATACAAAACGTAACCAAAAATATCTGAAACCCGAGAAACAATTAAAATAATTTAAAAATATGGGGTTGAAGAGATAAATCTCCTCTGCATGAAGTTAAGAGCCGAATAAATAGCAATATTTAAGACTTAAGTTCACAATGTATCATTGAAAACCAAACTCTGATATTTTTTACTTTAAAAACATTCTAGGTGTGTTTCTAACCTTTATGTATTTTATCCTGACCATATTGTCTCATATTATAAGGAGTTTTTACAACTTTTAGTCAAAAATTTTAATATGAGATTTAATGTTAATAGGATAAAAACTAATAAGGAAGTAACGTTGATATATTCCCTACGATCGCAATGAAATTCGGATGATAGAGGAGAAAAATAAATAAGTATGGGTACCTCTTTGGTGGCCCAATCTTACGATTAACGGTTAAAATGTAAGGCCAAACATCTTGACATATTCAATATTAAAATTAGAAAACACTGTCAAAAATTAGAAAACATACAATTTAAAACAATCACATAATGCGTTAAAAGAGATTGTCTTTTAACAAGTATCCAATTTAATATCTTTTATTAAAAAAATACATATTTTGACAAACATTTCATGAAGGTTTATGAAAAAATGCATAATTTAAAATAGTTTTTTTAGAAAATGAGTTCTTTTTATAAATTAAAATTCAACATATCAAAATTAACTTATAATGTATGGAAGAAATCTACTACTTTTTTAAATATCATTTCTCATATGGCAACACTGCTGCCATAACTGAGTCTAGCTTTTGAGATTTCTCTTTATTTTCTTTTACATGCATTTCAAAATTCTTTGTTATATATATTGATCACATTGTTTGTCATTTTTAATGTTAAGCACTGCATAATAATTATTTTTGCATTATTAAGGCTTAGGTAAAATCACACAGAAAACATAATTGTAGTTGCAACCGCATATTTGTCCAACGGAATTTTTGTTCTTCCAGGTACCATTACTTTTGTTAATTTGTATTACTCTTGTAATTAGTGAAATTTATTCATAAATACCTAATTTTTATTGAAATAATTGAATGCCTTTCTCTTTAAATATTATGATATTCTATAAATAGACATTCCTTAAATAGATATTCTACATATTCACATAATTTTTTTTAAAAATTTTCTGTGCTTCGAGCTGGAAAAGAACCGGCTACCATCCGTTTGTCAGGCAGGCCATTGCTTTTGCTCTAGGCTAAACCGTATTAAATTTCTTTTAGTCAAATTTAAAACTTAAATATTTATCCGGTTGGAAATTTGAATATTTTTTTTAAATAACAATGCAGCTGCAACAGAAAATAAATTGTTTGTTATTAATTTTCATCAATTAAAAAAATTATTAAAAACAAAATGAAAATGTGTATGTGTTTGAACTCAGAACCATAGAACTAGCAAGCTGTAAATCTACTAAGTCGTTATCTAATTTTGAATAAAATCATGTAAATTAATTAGAGGAGAAATATAGTACATTTGACCATTTTGTAATAATAATAAAAATTTCGGTTGATAAAAAAAAATTTGGCATAATATTAAAATTGGTTGAAAAAATTACATTTTAGATAGGGGCCATAGTTTTTATTGAAACAGAACAAATGTTCGGATTTTATTGACAATTTTTTATTTAAGTCTTCAACAATTTGTTGGTTGTGGATATTAAAAGTATTGTAATATAGAATATAATATATATTTTTTTTTGATATTTTTTAGATTTAAAGTATTTATAATAAAAATTATTGACTAACAATAAAATTGTGGTGGATCCCATAGAATTCTAAGCAATTTATTTTCACGTATGGTGAGGGTATATATCAGTTTGTCATTCCGTTTGTTACATGTCGAAATATAGTTTTAAGACCCCATAAAGTGATCCTTATGCAATTTTAAGTCGATGTAGCGATGTCCGTCTGTCTGTTAAAATGGCGGAGCGAAGACGCAAGAAATTTTTACCTAGGTTAATATGCATCCTCCCGAGCAGTTTGGTATTGAAAATGAGCAAAGTCGGTCCAGCGGTTAAAAAGTTATGAATTAAAATGAAAGGTACCTCTACATTTAGTACAATTTCATAGTAGCGACGGCAAGTAAAATATTTTTCTTGTTTTTAAACAAGTCCTTTAGAATTGAAATATATTTTTTAATATATTCACCTCAATTATATTTTTTTACCTCAAAATCTTTTTCAAACCTTAAAATTTGTATTCACATCCAAAAAAATTTCACTTCTAAAGTCTTTTACATTATTTGTATCAAAAACAGTGAGAACATTTTTTTAGAACAATGGTTAAGGGTATTCAAAGATTCGACACAGACAGACAAATTTAAAGCCTTCTTTACTTGTTGTTTTATAGTTTTGCATTTTTGTCATACTTGGGAATTTTTCAATACCATTGAAATTTAATTACCGCTAGTTGAAACTAAGGCAGATTAAATAAAATTCATTACCATTTAGAGGTAATAAATTTTTTTCGATTAAAAGTTTCGTTACTAATGGTAATGAAATAACACAAAGTATTAAAAAACTAATTATAATTGACTGAAAAATTATTTGTTTACAAAAAATTTATACAATTTGAAAATTAACAAAGTAACTTTATACAAAATATAATAAAAAAAATATTAAAAATATACAAATATTAACCCTCATAAATAAATATTAACATATATATTACAGAGATCTGCAATGAGTAGTGAAAAAGTGAGTCGAGTTGAATGAAGATTCATGGTTTGTTGCATTTATACTTATTAAAATTTTGTCGAACCACATATTCATCTTAAAGTTTGAAGTACTCATCAATGTCATAACTTATAACATTTGTGACGTTGTTGATTTCGACTTTCCTTCACTCAATGTGTATGCACGATGCAAAATAAGTATGACTCGAATCCAAACATTAAAATACTCATTTTGAGGTTGTGTGTTTGGTCTGTTGCGTTAGTACGGTACTTCTCATTTTTGCAACGTTTTTATAACAAAGTTCAACAAAGAAAAAAGATTTGTATTGCTTATTTCATGTTTGATTAATTTTTTCTTTACTTTTATATTTATTACACTGGTGGTATTGCATTCCTTGCCCATATAAAATCGCGCGCTGAATCCAAAAGTGCAAAAGTAGAACAGTTTTTGGGATATTGCCAAATTTTCATGTTTTTAATTTTTAAATAAAAATATCTCAGGACCAAAACACTGGATTTAAATTATTTTATTTTTTAGTTAAAGCATAATAAATTCCACATAAATTCTTCATGCAATATAATAAGCTATTAAGCGATAAATCGACAATTGGGCTTAAATTTTAACGAAATTTAGAAAAATAAATTTTATTGTTAATTCCTCTAACAAAGGGAACGGTCCCAATCCGAACTCTCGGATCTTATTTGCATTCAGGGTTAAAAGACGGGTCCCAAAATATATATTTGTTGTATAGGATCATGTCATGTCACCAAAACACACCTCTTCGTTTAAATCAAATATACTTCAATATATGTGATTTGGAGTTTAAACCAACTGCAATTCCCATACGAAAGTAACGTTTTTTTAATACTCGAAACAGACTTTTTTGACTAACAAAAAATATTTTACAGTTTTGAACACGATTTAAACGCAGTTAGATGTGCCTTTAATTTAATATATTTATATAGGAGTATATCGTGTATAGTTTCTCTGAAAAGACAGGCAAAAATAAGAACAAATGTAAAATGGGGTAATTTTATACCCCACTTTTTAACCCCTAAATGTAAGATTGGGCAGCTATAATAAAATACGTGTCTTTTATTTTTTTTCTCCTCTGAAAAATATTAAGATCTAAGAGTCCGGGTTGGGACAGTTCCCGTGTTAACATTTTTTTAACTTTATTTATATTTCTAAAGTGCAAGTCAGATTTATTACGAAAAATTAAAATCTGTTAAAAAAATCGTTAAAATTGGTTAAAATTTGTCGATTTATTGATAAATAGCTTCCAAGGCGATAATCGGATTGAAAAGTATTGTATAAAGAATTGATGTATAATTTATTTATTTAACATTAACTGCAAACTTTCTGAGTCAATATTGCTGATCTCTGATATACGAGGGCGGATGAATAAGTCCGTGACTTTTCGAACTTCCTTCGTAGTTATATGAAATGCAACACTGCTCCCATCAAGTACCACCTTTTAATAGAATACTGTTAAATTTTGGGCAAGTTCTTTGCGTTTAACAGTAGGATTTTTCGAGGTCCATAAAATAGGCATTTGTTTGATCAATAATTTCATCGTTGGAGCTAAATCTCTTTCTACCGAGCCATTTCTTTAGGTTTGGAAATAGGCACTAGGGGCTTAATCCGAAGAATAAGACGAATGAGGGGGCAATTCATAGTATACTTCATGGATTTTTGCCATGGAAACTAAGCTGTCACACGATTCCGTTGGTGGTCGATTGTGCGCAAGCGCGGCAGCCATCTTGCGGAAAGCTTTCTCATACCCAAGTGATCGTTCAAAATTGAAACCACTGAGCCATGTAAGATGCCTATGTTTTCCACAATCTATCGCACATTTAATCTCCGATCGACCAACACCAGTAAACCACTTTTTTAAAATTGAAGTCGATGGTGCAGAGTCCCCATAGTATGTATTTATCAAGCTTTTCCTTGGTTTAATTGACGGTTTTTTCCCCAAAAAATAATGTTTAATGAGCACTCGAAATTAATTTTTTTCCATTTAAAAAAAACACGAGATTGTATGTATTGATTAGCTGTTAAACGCAAAGTAAATGACGGAACTTGCTCAAAATTTGACAGTAGTCTACTAAACGGTGATGCTTGATGGGAGCAGTGTTGGATTTCATATAACTACGAGTTAAGTTGGAAAAGTCACGAACTTATTGATCCGCCCTCGTATCAACACATAAAATGATGGTTATTAATGCTCATGTTTTCTTTTAATTGGTAATTAGTTAATGACATTCAAAAACATTGTCATCAATAGTAATGAAATCATCAATTAATAAGTCCAATCAATGCATTATTTCCATGTATGATTTTTTTTTTTTAATTTCTGAGTCTAGAGCATTAAGATCAGTCATGTCAAAAAAAAAGTTTAGTATATGGGGTTTCCACAAGACGTACATCGCTAGACGAGTGAGTGACTACATGCATTTTGTTTTTGTATTGCGTGTGTTTTGTTATTTTATTTTCGTTCGTCTAAAGGAAATCGGCATCTTAAAACACCTCCTCAATTTTAACTGTTTTCCTTTTTTTAACTTGCAGTTTTTGAAAAAGAAAGTAGCGGATAATGTCAAACTAAACTTAACTTTTGTATAGCACTCAATAAAGATACTGATAAGCGTAATGCGTCTATTAATCGCGGTCGGGATAATTAACTTCATATGATTTTATTCGCTTCCAAATAATTTACAATTATTTTACTTTTTCTAATTTTAGTTATTTTGCCTTGGTTCCATAATATGGATTTCATTTAATACAGGTGCCTTACATGAAGAACAAGCAATTAGTGCCTACCTGGCCTGTTCGCTCATTATAATTTTTGCAATTCTAGGATGTTTTGCAACCATACGTGAGTCTGTTTGCTTAATGGCGTCTGTAAGTATATCATTTAGATAAGTTCTATAATATAGAAGTAAAATTGTAATTTCGATCTCAATTATAGTGTGCGGTATTCCTATTAGCATTGGCCGTACTACAAATTGTTATCACATGCATTGGCGTTAACAAAAGTGATGTACGTAATGGTGCCGTTGTTGTGGATCATGCCTGGAATACAAATGCAATGGATGAAATACAGAAAAAGCATGATTGCTGTGGCAAAACCAGTGCCCATGATTATATACTACACAATAAACTAATTCCAATCAGTTGTTATATAGATCAAGATCCTTCCCCCCTTAATCTGTACAGTGATGGTTGTACAGAAAAGTTGATACAATATTTTGAAGAAGAATCACATCGTTTTACTGTTGTATCATGGTCATTAATAGCATTCGAAGTAAGTTTTTGGTTTTCGTAAATCTAATTCCAAAATATATATATATATTATTTTGTATTTGATACAGCTTGTGGGTTTCCTATTGGCAGTATATTTGCTTATAAATTTCCGTAATACACAAAGACGTATGCAATTTTAATTGATTCCATTTTATTTATAAAGTACAAATTTACAATAAATTTGGCATATTTTGAAATATCTACTTGAAAATATATACCACCAACAAGCAACCACCATTACCATTGTAGCTGATTCTTATCAACAAAATCAAAAACATCAAGTTTAATTTTTAAAATTACTGTGCATACTCGTCGTATAAACAAAAGTAGTTTTTAGAAGAATGTGTTTTACACCATATTTTTTATATATTAATATATGAATGTATTACAAGTTTATCGTCCATGCTGTAAATTATTATTATAAACAAAAAAATAAAATAAAATAAAAAAATAACTTAAATAATTTAAATTTTGTTTCAGAATTCAAGTCCAAAAAATTTTAAAAGGCTATTATGAGTTTGTGTTGATGTTTGTAATTAACAAAAATACAGTAACTTATATTTAAAGTCCATATGAAAACAACTTTTTCTTTATCTTTTATTTCATAGAGTAAAAATCGAGTAAAAATCAATAACCTAAAAACCAAATTTATGGCAACATACAAAAAACAATTAAAATACACAAAACTGATTTTTGTTCAAAAAAAAAAAAAAAATAAAGTTCGATTACTGAATGTGAATTAATAAAAGTTTTGTAAACACTTTTGTACTTTTGAGTTAAACGCCAATGGTCATAAGTTGCCAACTACTATGTATCAAACAGTTTTACTTAAGAATTAGATAACAAATGACTGTTATAAGATGGAGAAATTAGTATTCTTTACAAAATTTGCCAGTTTGTTGTCTGTACACTCAGAAAAAAAGTTAGTAGGCAAATTTGTAAACGGTTTTCAATCCCACCTTACTATTTTTGTACTGATTTTTAGTAAAAAAATTATTATTTAGCAAATCTTTTTGCTATTTACATTTTACAAATTACAGAATTTTTACAGAATATTTACAAATTTTTGTTGCTAACTTCAAAAATCATTTTACAAATTTTTGAAAATCGATTTGCTAAAATTTGCAAAGAAATTTACTAATTTTAAAAAGTGGATATTGGAGGAAATGTTATTTCTAATTAAAACTTACACCTACAAATTTAAATTGCCTTAGAATGTTACATAGATTACAAAAAGGGATCGGAAGTGAATATACCAACTCATGTTTAAAAATAGGACATCTACTTAAAATAGCAATAAAAAGTTTTTTTTTTGGTTCTAAAATAAGCCCTAAAAACAATAAAAATTTAAGGTCAATGAAAGTAAAATAACATTGACTAGATATTTTTCAAAAAGAAATTAAAACAAAATGATAAATTCGTTTATTTTTTTACAATTTTGAAGTCTTTATTTTTTTTAACATTGTCTAAAATATTTTTTGAAAAAAAAATAAATAAAATAAAAAAAATTTTGATGTTCGATAAAAAAAAATTAAATTTTGTAATAATATTTAGTAAATTTTTTTTGCTGATTTTAGCGGCAGCTAATTTTTCTACAAATTTCATTGTACTACACGTCAGCAGACATGTGTTGCTAAGATTAGCAAAAAAAAAACCGCTAGGCTCAAATTAGCAAAATTTCCCGTAATAACAGCAAAATTTTCAGTTGCCATTACAGTCATTTTTTGGTGGGTGTAACGAAGTGTCAACTATTGACCAATGATATAGAAAATTTTATATTGATCATACAAAACTGTTTCTATATTCGTTTAAATTTAAATAAAAAATTTAAAATTTATTTGGAAACATCAAAAGATGTCATTTTGCACTAAACCATAAGAACTAGTTTAGATGCAATGAAAAGGGATCATAAAAGAAATCTTCCACCCTATGTAAAAATCATTGGTTCCGATCAAAATTTTTACAACACCGAAATCAAAGTCACTGCTTCTTTTTCTCTTCTTTTGTTACTTTTTTTACTCCCCATCTAAAGAAAGTGACAAAAGAAGAGAAAAAGAAGCAGTGATTTTGATTCCGGTGTTGTGAAAAATTGGATAAAAACTACTGATTTTTACATATGGGATGTCATAGGGTGGAAGTCTTCTTTTATGATTTTTTCTTTCATTGCATCTAAAGCAGTTCTTTTAGTTTAGTGAAATATGTTATCTTTTGTTCTTTAAAAATAAATTTTTAATTTTAATTATAACAGGATATTCAGTAATCATTTTCCCAATGTTCCGTTAACTATACTAGTAAATTTGACTGACACATTTGTTGTTATTTCCCATATAAAGTTTAAGTTTGACTGATGGTTAAATTTTAGCGGGATATTTAGAGCCTTCTTTAATAAATTACTTTATTTGTAATTCGAAGTTAAAAATTGATACAAATCACTTACACCTGATAATTTGTTTTAAAATAAAGTTTAGTATTTAACCATAGTTATGAATATCAAATTTATATGAAAATATATGTGGCTAACGTATAACTTTGATTGTTTTTTAAAATAAGTTAGTCTTCATAGCTTTGAAAACAGCTAAATTTCATTCACATTTTTGGAAAAGAACTCCTATAGAAGAGGAAAATCAGAACTAAATGATACTTTGGAATCTATGAAAAATTGATTCCTTAAGAATCACTTCCATTTATTTTTGATGGGTGGGTAATGGGTGGGTAATGAATATTGCATGTAGCCTCTAACATAAGTACCCAGCAAAAAAAAATGATAGTCATTCTGTGACTATAACTTCTTTCATTGCTTCCTAAACTTCAGTTGACATTCTTTTATGATTTTTCGGTGTTATTCTAAGTCACTTCCAAAAGAATTCATGTGTTCATATTTCAAATGCAGTGATCTAGATATAAACCCGATGCATATTTTAAAAAATCACTCTTCATTACTTCTGAAGCATAAGTTATGGTATATCGTATATTTTTTAAATCTAAAGCATTTATTCAAAATGAAAAAATAGTTCTAATTAACTTTTTTTTAATTTTTTTATACAATCATTTTTTATATTTTAGTTTAAAATTTCATGAGGATTAGAATTAATGCAGTTTTGTAATTTTTATAAATGTTTTCAAATATCAAGAAAATGCATTTTTGCATTATGTTTATTATTTAACACTACACCATTTCCCGTTTTAATTCAGAATTTATCAAAATAATTTAAAAATTGTGTAAAAATTATTTCAAATGTTTTAAAATTGTGCAAAATTTATTTAAAATTGTTCAAAAATATTTTAAAATTGTCTAAAAATGTTTCCAAATTGTACAACCAGTTTTTAAATTATCCAAAAATATTTTGAAATTTGTCTAAAAATTCATTAAAATTTTTGAAAAAGGTTTCAAAAATGCTTTTTCACTAATGCAGAATTATTTATTTTTTTAATAAAGAGTATTTGTATATCAATGCTTACATTTCGCTTCTTTAAACTTATTTTTCTGCATTCGTATGAATTAAATTTTCATCACTCATTAGAATATCTAATCATTATATTATCATTGTTTCCTTAGAGTAAAGTATGAGTAATGCTAGTAGCTACATTGGAATATTTCCATCCTTTGACACGCAAATGTTAAATTCATCGATAAAAACCATTAGAAAAGAAGTGATGCCTTTGCCATAGTAGTGATGCTTTTATTTTTATTCTTTGGAAGCTTCATTTTTGCTGGGTAACCAAGAATTGTAATATCAAAGATTTTGGGTTTTCAAAATAACGGTAAATTTGGAGATATAGTAGAGGTATAGGTTAGCGTGAGCCAAAATCTGAATTATTGACGTAATCGTGTGTGAGCGTTAAAAAAATTTTGTGCGTGAGCAGATTTTTTATCGTGATTATTACTTTTATTCGTTTTTGTTATTTTTTCCATTTTTTGGAATTGTTTTATTGTTTCGATTTTTCTTTACATGTAATGTATATAGTATGGTAACACTTCAAGTGGTTTAAGTAATAAAATAAAATCTTTTACGTTTAAGTTTTCGAAATATTATTTTCAATTCATATAGCTTTTTTTGTAACGAGGAAATTGAAAAAAGCTACATATATATTTTTTATATTTAAAATTATGAGGCAATAATAACAACACGGTGAAGCACAATTGTAAAATTTAAGAATAAGCTCCACATTTTCGAATGTTCGCAAATTTATCTTTTATAGGCTTTTTACACTGAACAACAACTTTGTGAAACGCATGAAAGATATTGAAAACGTGAAATATGAATTTACGTTGGCAACATCTTTCATCTTTCATGTCAAAAAAATAAATGAAAAAGACGCATAATTTTTGTTAAAAATAAAATATATTAAAAAATGGATTTAGAGAAAGCATTAATCATTTGAGTAGTTTTTGCTTTGCAAAAACTTTAAAATATTATGGCCATTTGTTATGTTTATTTTCTGCAATGTAAGTATGGCACAAAGAAAATTGATTTTTTTGCCATTTTTTTAGTGATGACACTTAAAATAATGAAAGATGTAAGATGAAACTAAATGAGAAAGGATCACCTTTTGCAGATGTAAAAAGATGTAGAATTTTCGGAATGTATAATTCTTAAGGGAAGATGTTAACATCTTTGCAAATTGATGAAAAATGTAAGATGTAGGTCAGTGGAAAAAGCATATTAGTGAAAAATAAGTTTTTCTTTAAAATATCGCAAATAATATATGAAATACGTGAGCAAGCTACTAATAATTATTGATATGCTTTTTGAGCTTAAAAATCATATCAATTTACTTCGATTAGTTAAAGTATGTAGGATGTTATTGCAATTAAGTTGAAAGCTTCACTTATTTTCCTAATTTGACAATTTTATCAAATATCTTAATCGGCTTTGCAAAATTTTAACACATGGTATTAGTTTACATCCCACTTAAATCATTTCATCAAGAAAGTCACGTTCTTTACATCGGAATTTTCATAAAATTTAATCTTAAATACAAACTTGATAACATTTTTGTTTAAAGTTCGTTTTGTATGAATTTATTATAGTGAAAGAAATAAAGTAAATTTTTTAGCATGGTTATTTTCCAATCGTTATTTTTACGGATTTTGCACTTTAAAAACCAGCAAAAACATTGTATCAACTACTCACGAGGCTATTTACTCGCTTAATTACTTTTGTTCGTGATGTCCAAAAAGTAATGGGTACCCATTATTTTTTGACTGTTCGTAAGCGAGAGGGTGATGACCACCCATTAATTTTGGACATCGCGAACAAAAGTAATTAAGCGAGTAAATAGGCTGGTATGTAGTTGAAACCCTATTTTTGCTGGGTTGAAAAACATTTGCTTTACACATTTGAATGACTTCAACTAAATTTAACTAATTTTTGAAGGAATTAAAGCTAAGATCAAGTGTTATTCAAGTCATGTTTTCCAATTTCAAGCCTTGATTTATACTTTAATTACACATTAATTGAATAGCATATTTCAGCAAAACGGACACTGGAATTCAAGTCGAACATTTCAAAGAGAATATATATATATATATATATATATATATATATATATATATATATTCAAGCCTTGAATCACAGTTTGATTAAAGCCTTGAATCCCAATTTATTTCAAGTTCAATAACAATTGTTTTTAAGCCCTAATTTCAAGCTTAAACAAAGCCATCAAAACAGTGTCATTACCTTGGTTTTGTTATAATTTATAAACAATTTCATACTTTTTTTGACATACTAACATATATAATTTTGATTTTTATATTTGATTTTTGATGTTTTTTTCACTATTTTTTTTAATTTAGAAGCGTAGAAATTTGAAGAATCTTTTGGAAATAAGAAAAAATAGATAATGTAAGGACAGAGTTTAGCTCCAAATAAATGTGGCTAAGCTTTTCGTTAATCCACGGAAGAAATTTAAATTTTATAAAAATCTTCTCAGGAAAATTGTAAATTTGAAAAAATGTTTTAGTTTTATTTTAAAATATTGACAATAAGCGAAAAATATGAAACAAACTATTTTTATTTGTATGAACTTGATTTTGCCTGTAAAAAACATTTAAAATAAAGCACAACACAAGTAATATTTAAAGCACTTGAGTTTTTAACTTTTCAATGTTTATTGGGTACGTTTATGTCAAAGGCCTTATTTAGAAGATATAAAAACATAAATTATTTTCAGTTTTAGTTAATATTTTCCTAAAGCTTATTTTTAGGGCGTTGTGGTGTAAGGGTTGCCGCTTTGGCCTCCCGAGTAAAAAATGTACATACAATATAACCATATGTGGCTTTGTCTTTATATATTATCATATGTATATAAATATATATGTCGGTATGCATAAACACACTCAGGGAAAAATGACGATGCAAAATCGACAACGGTGGTGGACAGTATTACACAAATTGTAAACGAACATGTATGAATTGACAACGTTATGTTGTCAAATTGTCTGCTAACGCCAAAATTTTTAATATTTAACAACGCATGTTTACAAATTGACAGCGAACGTGTTAAAATTGTCAACGTTACGTTGCCAAATTCTCTGCTAACGCAAAATTTTTAATATTTGATAACGCAAGCTTAAAAATTGACAGCAAACGTGTTCAAATTCACAACGTAACGTTGTCAAATTCTCTGCTAATGCCGCAATCTTAAGAATTTTTCATTGTTTTGGTTTTAGTCAGTGCGTGGAGAAGTATTTTTTTCAAATATAACTAAAAATGGAAAAAGCCACGAAATTCAATTATCTGAGGACGTAAAATTAGTTGGTGAATTATTAGAACTAAATGGTGAAATATTCAGCGTAATATTCAGCGATTCATGCTGTTCGAGCGACGATATCGTTGAAAACAGTGACGATGTCCAACTTAAAAAATTTTTAAAAACCATAAATGTAAGTAAATCAATGTTTGAGAAAACGATGTAGAAGGTACAGTAAGATATATATATATATATATATATATATATATATATATATATATATATATATATATATATATATATATATTGTTATAGCATCAAAAGTAACATTTAGAACCTTGCCCTTTAAATAGGGTACCAGTAGGGCTGAGTGTGAAGTTCAGGAAAAAACTTTTTACCTGGGAAAAAAGAAGGTAAATATAGTGATACGACTCTGATGGCACAATGGTTTGTTTATGTTTGTGTGAATTTAAAAAGTTAGGAATTGATGATGAGACAATGTCAGTGCCATCCAAAGTGGAGGAATGGTGGAGATGTAACGAAAATACCACCAACACACCGGAATCACATTGTATAAAAAACGGCGGAGTTTTATCAAAGGTAGGACAAATTAAATAGGTTCTATGTAACATATCTTAGCATTATAATTACATTTAGGACTTGAAGACATTGTTAAGTGAGTCTTCAAAAGGGAAGGCAGTTCTTGAATATGCTAGTCAAAACATTAAATGAACGCCTGATCATAGAGGTCACATAATTAATGTTATTCTTGAAGGCATATTAAGTAGAGATATTGTGCTTTGCACACAAGACTATAAACGTTTGTTGGATGAAATTTGTTTAGCTATCCCACTTGAAACTGAAATGAAGGAAATGTTTAAATAACATGAATTAAAAAGAAAAATTTTTTTGATGAAATAGTTAATATTTTTTTTTAATGATTCAATCTTTACAGGATTACTACTATATTTCACTTAAAGGAAAAACAATGCAAGCGAAAAGTTGTATGCAAAGTATAGAAACAAAAAGTTAAACAATAGAAAGCTTTTCGACTCTTTACCAACCAGAATTCGTAGGAGCCTTGAAACTCCCACATCTTTGCTTTCTCCTGACAAAGAACTTGTTGAAACCGATGAATCAGTTGCTGTTGCACTGAAAACTTCCTTAGTCAGAGAATGTGATATTTCAATATACCCCAAAAAGACTTACAAAAATTGAAGTGTCGAGTTTCTTCAAGAAAGGCTTAAATTGTCTGATTCAAGGGCATCGGAATTTGTGAGTATTAGAAATTTTTACATATGTATTTGTGTTATTACTAATCATTTTAGATCAATTTTGATTTTGATATAATTTACCCTTGAAAATGACATCTATTACTTTGTAAATGGGACAAATTTTAAGAGACAATTCGAAACTATTATGCAAAAAATATCCATAATGAATATTGTAAACAACTGTTTACAAATCTTCAGTCGCCGACCAGTATAGGTAATTATCGAATTATATACATAATTTATTGTTTAAATGTAATTTATCTTATTATATTATATTTACAACATTTTGCTTAATGCGGTTTTACCATCACCAGCTAGATTTAAATGCGGAGATGCTGAACACAAAAAAAAGGTAACAATAGCTAATTCACAGAAAAGCTTCGTTTTACGGCGATAAATAAATAAATGATTACAAATTCCGAATAAATGCAATCATAGAAAAGTATTACTATGATGGTTTAACTATACAGCCCTTTGTTATTGTATAAGGCTTGTCCGATAAAGATATAAAAGGCTTTTATATATTTTTCAATAATAATTTGCTCAAATTTAATTAATTTATTGATTGTTTTACACATGCTTCAACCATGGATTTTTATACAAAAAGTTTTTTACGAAATGCATACTGCGTATGATAATAAGTCACCTAATATAACATCACTTATTAATTTTTGCACTAATAATAATTTAGAAACTATTTTTAGTTTAAATTCTTACAAGACTGTAAATTTATTAACAGAAGAGTATTGTTACAAAGAAAATAATTCGAATTTACATTTTAAAAATTGCAAAGTTTTTTATAATCTTGTCTTTAAAGGAACTCTGTATAAAGCAAATTATTATTTAGCTACCAACAAACCGTCAATTGAACTTTTAAAAACTAAAAGTTTTATTATTGAAAATGAAAATATTTATGTTTTGTGTAGTTGAGTTAACATTAGAAATTTTGATTCGCATTTACAATCATATAAAATTGATTCATTAAACAATTATAATACTTATTTAATACCAATTTTAGATTGTATAACTCCTCCGTTTCATTTATGTCCTATGACAATGGACAAATTTATTTAAGAACTAAGTTAATTTAAGTTTTCGTTCTTTCAATTAAAATACATACATTATTTGAATAAAATAAGTTTATAAAACAAAAATATATTAAATTTTAATAGTTTTTTGTTTTACTAAATAGTTTGGGAACAAGCATATTGGGAACGGATGGGAAAGGAACGTAAATTTTTAAATCATCTACAAACGGTGTCAAATCGATACCGGTAGGGTTGTCACTTCGAAACCTTGTTGGTGTCAATTTGTACACTTTCGCTGTCGGTTTAACAACGATATCGTTGTCAATAATTCTTTGTCGGATTGACAACGGCGTGTACAATTGGACCACAAACGTGTTCTGTACACTATCGATAATGAATGTGGTCACTTTGTACACGGATGGTGTCATTTTTTCTCTCGGTGCATATATATTACATCATTTTTTTTTTTTTAAATCATCTTATATCGTGTCGTATATAATTGCATATACATAAGCTATACACTTTCTTTATAAAATTCGATATGCCTTATAAAGGGTGATTTTTTTTAGCCGTTTTGGGTTTTTAAAATTAAAAAAAAAGAAAATTTTCAAAAGTGAATGAAATATTTATTTATGGCGATAAATAATTGCCTGCCATTTACATTTCAAAGATTATTTTCATGTAAATGTTGTCGAAATGTTTCCAGCATTTCGGTCGGTATCTCACCAATGGCAGCTGTAATGTTATATTTCAGGGCTGGAATTGTGGCTGGTTTGTGTAGTGGGGTTAATCGGATTATTTTGGAGGCCAGTGGGCTGCTCCAAAACGTCTCTCAATAGGTCATGGTATCGCGTGCGATGTGGCATGTGGCACTATCTTATTGAAACCACATATCAACGAACTCCAATTTTTCCATTTAGGACAAAAAAAAGTCAGTAATTATACCACGGTGGTCGAATAACACATGCCCAATTGTTGGCAACGGCAACGAATTTACATATCGCGATCTTCATTAACACTGGCCGATATTCTCCTCGGTACGCACTCTTCGCATACGGGTTGGTTAATTAATGCACAATAAAATGAAACTGGTGCGAGAATTGGTCACAACAACTTGAATAGACTGTTGGGTAGCCGGTTTTAACGAAGACATTTTATTACCGACGAAGGTTTTATTATCGAAGCCATGACTTTTCCATGTACAATGTAATGATGATGTTGCTTGTTTTAAAAATTTTAGTAATGAAGAAATTTTACAATCGATTTACGAAGAAGACTATGACGATGATAGAAAAGAAGATGAAGTTTTCATTATTGAAAAATAACCGTCAACAATAACGGAAATTTTAAACTTCGCAGATTTTCTAAGAACCTTTTGTTTGGAAAATAAAGGCTTTAAAAAAGAAAAGGCTTTAAAAATTCGTTGAAATAGAACCAAACTTAAATTCAAGATTTTTTTAAATAAATTTTCTGTTATTTTAAATAATAATAGCTGCTTGAAAGGATGTTAAAACATAGAACACAATTTTTAAGTATAAAAACCATAGATTTAATATTAAAAAAAATTATTAATGTTCTGAATTTTATAAACAACTGTAATAAAATGTATTAAATTTTGTTTATGTTAAATTTTCTACTTATTAATATGATGTATTTATGCATTTACATAAGATATAATTAAAATGAATTTTTTTACTTTTTTTAATCACCTTGAAGTTTCAAAGTTGTAATTGAAGTTTCAAAGTTGTAATTGTTCTATTATTGCCACTCAACAAGTCTAATATATTTTTGGGTGTACATTGCGAATATAAAATCAATATTAAATTCGAAGTCGCAAATTTCATGAAAATTGCATATATAAAATACTTAGGAATGTATCACAAAAAAATTTGATTTTGTTGAATTTTCAAAAACCGCGAATAATTTTAATACCACAAATATGTTTTCAATTGTGATTGTAATCTTCATTAAAATTAAAATCAGATTTGAGAAATTTTTTCATATAAGGAGTTATCAACTTGAACTTTAACTTACATCTTTTCAAAAAATTTTGATATATTGACTAAAATATGTAATTTTATGTATACACTTAAAAAAAAATTTCGAGCAACTTTAAGTAACTGATATTTTTTTTGAGTTTGATCTCATATTAATTTTATGAAAATTAATTAAAACTGTATTGGATTAAAGCGTATAGTTAAAAAATAATTGAATTTAAAGTCAATCCAACTTTCTTGTATAAATTGCTTTAATGACAAATTGAAGGGAGATGATACCCGGCTGGGAGATCGCTTTCCAAGATTTTATTAATGTTATGATTTTTTTATTAATTTTTATAGAGGAGGGACGACAACAGACAAAAATGTCCAATTATGTCCACAGCTGTTAATGTTTTAATGTACTTTAAAAATCCACAAGAGCCTAAAGTCTACTTGCGTATCACATAAAGTACTGTTTATTATTTTATATTTAAAATAAAGACAGGAGATGTTCGCTTTAATATATAAATGACTTTATTCCTTAACAGTTGAACATCGAATGAATTTTATGCTATGGTTTTAAAACATAAAGCCTACGCAATGACAAAAATGAAATTACTTTAATCTCTTCTCTCTTTTAAGAACAATGTTTAGAACAATAATTATTACAAACATAGCTGCATTTTTAAGAAGAATTCTTTAAATCGTTAATCATTGAACTTATTAATTGAAATAATGCAACTCATATAAAATAATCAAAGAGGAAACAATTAATAAATTATGTAAAGATTGAAATTAAAATCAAATAATTAAATTAATGACAAAATAATCAATAAACATGACATAAAATAAGGCAATTTAATATAAAATAAAATGTCAAAAAGACAAAATAACAATATATATAAATACAAAATTACTATTTCTTAAAAGTTAACTTTTGGTGCTACCTCTAAATGTAAACGAAGTTTGCTGTAACTTAACGCAGAGAGGTTTCAGACCATTAAGGAATAATGGCAACATTGTGGAGATTGCGAATTTAAGCTTTGATATTTTTTTGGACCACTTTATTGCCCCAACCATGGTTTTTCTCTGCGTGTACAATTAAGATTAACAGAGGGAGTACAATATATCTATTTGGTGGCGGTGTAGTAGTATATCAGAGAACTGCATTTGCTGATTGCAAAACGTTCATACGCAATCAACACAAGAATAAATTGTGTTTGCGTTCAAACGATGAATATACTCCAACACACATATTTGTTGATGATTTTAAATCAATCAAACGATGTGCAAATTGTTTTGTCACTGGTTTATAATCATCGGTCGTTGTTAAACCATTGTTTTATTCTGTTCATTCGAGCCAACAATAATTATTTTGATGTAGAATAAATCAGAAAAAACAACAAACAACGTGTATGAGTGTAATCATAATTAAAACAAAATAATTTCTTATCTATAAAAAGGGGGTGGTTTTGAAAAAAAAACGTTATATGTATATTAGGGTGGATCTAAAATATGTTTTTTTATAATTTTCATTAGGAATACCAAAAATATTGTTCTTTGTGAAAAAAAATTTTTTTTTAATTTAGGTCGACATCTCAGGCTCGCCCAATCCAGTTAAAGTTAAATATTGCCTAATTTTCCAATTAAAATAGATGAAAAAAAAATTAGACAGTATTTAAATTTTTCCGGATTAGGCAAGGCTGAGATATCGACCTAAATTTTTTTTCCAAAAAAATATTTATATTTCACAAATAAGAATATTTTTATTACTAATAAAAATTCTAAAAAAGCGGATTTAAGACCCACCCTAATATACATATAATGTTTTTCTACAAAACCACCACCTTATAAAATGTGTTTCTATTTTGTTTTAATTATGAATAAACTCATTCGCGTTGTTTGTTGTTTTTTCTGATATATTCAACGCTGACTTTTTGTTAAGTGATTACATTTGCATAAAACATAAACGACAGATGATTCACACTGATTCCAATTACGCGTTCAGTAACATGATGCTGAATTTATTCTACAGTGAATTTTGTTGAATTATTAAAAGTGAACAAGAACTTTTGTGTATGATTAAATCAAGAAAAAAGTTGATTTTGCAGTTCTCTGTAGTATATACAACTCAAATAAAAAAGACCTTTTGTTGAAAAATAACAGAAGATGATGCTGGCAAATCACTACACTCACAATATTATTTCGTTGAAAACCATCTCAAATACATATTAAATTAATCGAAAATACAATAAAAAAGAGGACTACTGATTTTTCATTATATTCAGCCCATTTTGTGTTTTTTTTTTCAATCATTGTTAAATAATTGTCAAAAGTGTTAAAAAAGTCGAAAGTCTTTTAAGATAGTCATCAAATTTTAACTGGCAGAACGTTTAAAAAAAACGATTTTTGTAGTTTATTTTCAAATTGAGAGCTTTTTTATTTGTATGTGATTACAAAACACAACACATACATTCATATTTTTTATTTCTATGTTTGTATGTATGTGCAAACAATTTCTTGCAATTTTGTAATAAAAGAATCTATTCTGATTAAAAAAACTAAAAGGAATTATTTGAATTTATATTTTTAGAAACAGAAAACTGAAAGTCTGTTTTATGGTTTGTTTTTTAACGACTGATTCAAATGGTGACAAAATATATTTCTATGAATTTCAATTGATTCTTTAAACTCTACGTTTTGCTTTTTAAGTTAACTACAGTCGGTAACCTTTGGTTACAGGGTGGATATTAAAAGACAAAAAGTGCCAGTACAACTTTTTTTTCCAGATATGTGTTTTATCTCTGACAAAATATTAAACAAAAATTTATTTTGATTTTAGAAATTTCGAAAGATAATTTTTTTTATTTCTTTTTTTAGTTTTATTTATTTTAATCGGAACTTCAAAACTTTTTACCAGAAACTTTTTTGAAGACATAACAAATTAAGGATCAGTATAGAATATAAAAAATTTTAATACAAATTACTATTTGGATGAAATGTTTATGTGTTTGTTCTTTTTTGTTTGGTGTGTGTGTATAACACAGAAGGAAAGCTCAAACCATGACATCATTACATGACATCCCCTTTAACAATAGACACCCATACATAGTTACATGAATACGATAATATACAAACAAAGCAAGAAATAAAAATAACAAAAAGCGTCAAAAGGCAAGAAATTAGAAGGAACTAAATCTTTTAATTAAAATAAATAAGTTAGGCTGAACAAGAGAAATTGTAAGTGCACACTGAAAATAGATTTGTGGTTGCAACCGAATTTTTTCGCTAACCGTATTCTTTTAGTTTCTAGTACTATTACTTTTAATAATTTTTTATGCTGTTGTAATTACCGAATTTTATTTACAAATTCTGAATTTTTATTGTAATAATTGATTACTTTTCTATTTATAAATTATAATATTATGTACATTCTATAAATAGATACTCTACTAATAGAAATTTATTTAAAAAAAAAACTATATTTACGCCGCAAAATGGGCTACAGCAGGTAAAAAAATGTATATTACAAAAATATTTGTGTTTCAACTCAGAACCCTAAGTCTGACAGGCTGTGTCTCTGGCCACTGCAATATAAACATAAATGTTTATATGAATTAGAAGTAATAATATAATACATTTAAAAATTTTGTTATAATAATAATTTCGGTTGCTAAAATTAATGATTGATTGCACTAATGCTGATAAAAAAATTTACATTATACTAAAGCAATAGTTTTTATCGAAACAGAACTATTATTAAGGTTTTTCTGTAAATATTCTGTTCAAATGACAAAATCTTCGATAAGTTGTTGGTTGTGAGTATTAAAGATAATGTGAAAGATAATATTTTTTCACTATTGGGTGGCATTGTTTGTATAGATATATAATTGTAAAAAATAAAGCTATATTTAGAAAATTACAAAAAAACATATATTGTGGGGATTTTGGAATAAAAAATAACTAATATCAAGGTAATATTAACAAAATTAAAAAAAAGAAGGCAATTTTCGAACATAAAATTAAAATAGAAATTGACTACTTTTTATGGTAATATTGCCGTAAAATACAAAATAGGCAATATTACCTATAGTTTTCTTGTTTTTTAATCAAAAGTCAGAACAAAATTAATCATGTATCTATTACAAGAAAGGCCTGATAAAATGCAATCTGAGGAAAAGTAAAAAAAACAGGTTTCAATAAACAATACATTCTTTGAAATTCTGACTGAAAGTAAATAATAAAAGCCTTTTGAGAAACACGCAGTAAGAATAAAGGAAATTTGTTCTAGTAACATATATTTGTTAATGCATGTTAGTATATTGTGGGCTGTGAAAGCAAGTAGTGGTCAGTTGAAAAATTACAAAAAATAAATAAACAACAATATTT
This sequence comes from Eustalomyia histrio, assembly GCA_949748255.1. NCBI lineage: Eukaryota > Metazoa > Arthropoda > Insecta > Diptera > Anthomyiidae > Eustalomyia > Eustalomyia histrio. The sequence continues at coordinate 71,562,985 of OX456527.1, read as the reverse complement.
AGTATTTATTAAAAATAAAAATAGAAAAGATTAAAGATTAAAGAAACAATTAATTATTAAAAATGAGTTGCCAATTATCCGTTTACAAAGTGTTATTAAGTATAATAAATACAGTGCTATCGGTACGTATAAGTAATATGAATACGATGAAGAAAATTACGTATACGTACTAGTGTGTATACATATTTATAGATTTAGTTATACTTGGTTTATTTCATTGTAGTTGCTTGGCATTGGTTTAATAGCCTTATCCGTTTATGAATTGAATGCTTCTACACCTGGTACATTTGAACACGTTGCTATTGTTGTACAAATATTTATTGGTTCCTTTGTCATACTCACTTCGTTTATGGGTTGTATTGGTGTTTGTCGTTATTCGTCAAATCTTATATGGAGTGTAAGTAAATAATAAATGGTTGACATTGGCCAAAAACTAATTGGTTATTTTTCCCTCACTTTCACTTAGTATGCCATGTGTATGGCATTTTTATTGGCATTCCAAATTTATATTATCGTCGCTGCCCACTCTACGAACTATATTGAAAATGCCCGAAATAATATAAATAATTTATGGAATAATTACACCTTAAATTCGGAACAAATCATTGAAATGGAAAAGAAGGTAAACGTTTTATACACATTTCTTTGAAAAACTAATTATAATTTATAAATATTTTTTAGTATCATTGTTGTGGTAAAAATGGATCTATGGACTATTATAGTATCGATAAATCAATACCAAAACATTGTTTTGAAAATGAGGAGAGGACACAATTAAATCTTTTTACCAATAATTGCTTGGACATTTTGGAGCAGAATGCCTCAAAAAGTGGTCAAATTGGGTTAGCAATTAAATGGATTTTATTTTTCTTGGAAGTGAGTATAAAAAATTATTTACAAGCAGAAGATTTTGATAAACCTTGGATCAGATTTTCGTTGTCCTATATGTTCAAATTAGTTCAAAATACCCTGTAAGAGGTTTCTTAATTTTTTTTAGTTATATATAAATTGACAATATATTTCACATAAAATATATATTTAAAAGCCAATGAACACTTACAATAACCAAAAAAATTAATTTTACCCTGTGATTCACGATTTTTGTAATCAATGGACTCATTTTTTAGTTATCACGATTTTTTAAGTCTAATTAAGGAAAGAGATATTACGGAAAATCTTAAATTCTATATTTGATTATCTTTCCAAGTTATTTAGTTATCTTTGTCCAAGGGTATTTTAAGGGCACTGTGAATGAAAATTTTTAGTATTACTCTTTAAATTTTTGTTTCAATTAACTACTCCTTTTCTTATACGGTTATGTATAATCAAGACACTCAAATAAATTAAAATTTGTATATCAGTAGTCTCAACAGGTAAATCTCCTAATTTAGGAATATTTGTTCCAGTGTTGATCTTAAAATCAGATTTGTTGTAGTAGTTAACATTTCAGGCTATCGGGATCTTATCCGTGCGTAGTACATATCTACTAAGGTTGCGTACATATACTATCCCAAGCTAAACTCTCCGATTTGTATGCAATTTGAATATGTGATAGAGAAAATAAATCTAAGAACAACTTTTCTTATGGAAACATGTCACAAATTTACTTAAAAATCTCGAATATAAACTTGTAAAAAGATTAAAGTCGTGCACGCTGACTATATGATACCCTACACCAAGTATCATAAGGGTCAAATTTCGCTCAAAAAATATAGAGCAAAACTAGCTAAAAAGTTGATTTAAGCAAATAACGTGAAGACGGGTTTAAATAGAAACTTTTTAAGAGACTTTTTTTAATTTGGGGGCATGACTTATGTACCCACCTAACATTCACAATCCAAATTTCGATCAGATATCTACGGTTTTTATAATTTTTTGAACTTAAGGTTGGTTTTTTATTAATAAAAATATTATATATTTTTCAATACGCAATGTAGTAGCGAAATATTTAAAAACAAATAATATTTTTATTTATCAAAAACCAACCTTAATCCCAAAAATTTAAGAACTTAAAAATAAAAAAGGTCAAATAAAAGTTAAAAATAATTATCTGCAAATGTTCCTATATTAAAATATTCGACTTGATTTCTGCAAAAAAAAACTAATAAATGTCTGTGATCTTTTAACAAAAGCACCTTATCAACATTCAAAGATTTTGTAGTCAATAAAACTTTAAAACACACTATTCATGTAATATAAACAAAAAAATTTATGAAACTTGCAAAAAAACAATTGAAATAGAAAAATTTAGATTGATTTGAAACCTCCACTTTATTTCCCTGTCAGAAAAAGAAATAATATTGACACAAAATATATTAGAAAACAGATAAATGCTCACAGAAAAATAAAGTGCTAACTGAATTGAAAAGTATATCTTGGTTGCTACGAACAATAAATTCGTTAAGTACAAACATATTTTAACGTGATTCCTGAATATTTTGGGTATTACAAAAAACAATTAAGCTGCATCGACAGAATTTTAGTAAAAAAAAATTAATTGTACCATCCCATCTCAGTCGTCCTAAAGAGTTATATGCATAATACTTGTATAATGCCATTTTTGTACCCAAAATTAAGGAAATTAGGATGTAATAAGAAAAAAATATTAAAAACATATTAAAAACCAGTCAATCGACATATTTTAAACAATTATTCGGGTCGAATAATTATTTGAGTTTTAAATTATTTTATTCAACATTAACCGAAATTTAGGCGATTAATAGAGGTATCGTTTAAACGATTTGAAAACACTAGTCTTTAAACCATTTAAGACTAATTCAAAAACAATTTAATTTAAAAAAAAAATTATTAAAAATGCACAAATTTAGATTAAAAAAAAATATTGTTGTTTTTAAAAAATGTTTTATGTTTTTAAATATTAATAGCAAATTGATATATGTAACTATATTATATAGTTATTTTTTATATAAATTAATTATACTAAAAAATACATTATAAAAGTTGAAAAGCACATTTTAAAATTAAAATATATTCAAGTAGCCATAAGAAAACCTTTTACGAAAAAGCGAAATATTGATATGGAAATCAATTATAAATATTGAAGGATTGGATATTGTTTCTCAAATCGTCATCTAAATTGAAAAAGGGCGTAACTAAAACAATTTTCAAAAACGATTTCTTTGACGACTATGATTAGGGCAACATAACATCCAAGTAAAATAAATTTTTTATAGTCAATGTTATACCAGTAGGTATTTAATTTAAACTTAATTATTTTTACATGTGTATGTACATGTTACAGCTGCAAATTTCTTTTGAATTGCCTTCACAACAAAAAAAAAAACCGAGTAACAACATTTTGTTATTTATTATTTTTTTTTTTTAATATTAAAAAAAAAATCAAAAAATAGTCAAAACATAAACGAATTTATCATTTTGTTTTAATTTACTAATTTTTGTATTGAAAAAATGTTTTTTGAGCCATTTTTTGATTTTAAGTTCTAAATTTATTATGAATTTACATTTTAAAATCGTTGATGGGCTTTTTATATAATTCTACAAATATTCTATGTTACTTAAATATTTTGCTGTGTTAAAGCAGATAGTCTCCCTGCAGGAAAAGGACCCATCCCAGGACACGTGACCTGCTCATTGTGATAGGGACCGGTCACGGTCACGGTTTAAAAGAAAATGTCACACAACAAACCGCAAAGAATATTTCATAGAACAAACGCAAAAGAACATGTCATGACTTTCACCTATCTCAGGATATGTATTTTCGGAACTGGTGCAGTTTTTACCCATTTCCCAACTGACCCCTTTTTCCCACAGGTCTTATTTGCATCGCATTGTGACAGGCGATAACAAGACATTACGACAACCCCAAGCGCAAAAAGTCGTGGGTTTTGTTCGGACAACATCATTCGGAAAGCCGAATATTTATGGCATGGAGCTCATGCTCTGTATTTGGTGGGACCAACGCGGTCTCGTGATCGTAAACGCTATTGGACTTAACTCATGTGTTTAAGCCGCGCACTAAAGCAAAAACCGCCGGAATATGAAGAAAAGCTCGGCAAAGTGATTTTGCAGCATAACAATTCTAGGCCACATGTTGAGGACCGGTCAAGAAAAAGCTGAAATCGGAAAAGCTGAAATCGGAAGTCCTACCCCAGCCCCTTATTCTTCAGACTTCGCTCCTTCCGACTACTGTTTGTTCCGGACGATAACACATGGTCTTTTCAAGTGGAAGTTCACTTTTTATGAACAATGCAAAAAATAGGTCGATTGGATTGTAGCAAAAGACGAGTCGTTCTTCCGAGCTGATATCCGAAAATTACCAGACAGATAGGAAAAAGATGTGAGCAGCGATGGCCAATACTTTGAATAATATTTTTGTATAAATTTTTCACAATAAATCCGTACATTTTCAAAACACGCTCATTATTAATTCAAGGTCACAATAATAGTTTTCTTTGTAAACAAATTCTACACAATTTTCAAATAAAACTTACTATCGTGAAAAATCAATCTTTTTCTCCAGAAATTCAAACAACTTACTATGCTAAATAAAGAAAATTCCGCCTTCTGAGATCAGCAATAATATTAGTGAATTTGCCAAAAGAGGAAGTTTAATGTTTAAAAAGCCTAAAACTTTTGAAAACGGTTTACAAAACAAAATTATTCGTAATCATTATTCAATGTTTTAAGTGTTTTGATCTTTGCTTTTTAAAAAAATACTTTATTTATTATTGTAATATTACCAAAATAAATATTTTTTGTTAAAAACACTGTAAAAATCCAACAAGATTATATCTTTAAGCTTGTTTGTTACACTTTTAAAGTCGGCTTAAGTTTTAAATATACATTTTTATTTATTTTGTGCGTTAAGACCTCAGACAAGCTTTTATTTTTGAAACATATTTACAAATGAAAATACTTAAAAAACACAGCATTTGAAATAATGTCAACCTTAACATAAATATAAATTTATAACTTTTATTGTGTATAGCCGAAATTTTTTGTTACTTCAATAAATAAAAGGTGTGAAACATTCTAATTAAACAAAGAAATGTGTATTTTTACCTTTACAATATTTAAATATGTATTCTAATCTAATATAAATTTTCTTTTATAATTTTCAGCTATGTGCCTTAGGAATTGCATCCTTAATGGGAATAAATTTACGCAATAAACGTAGAAGGGAGCAATTTCGAAATTAATTTATTTTTAAGAACAAAAACTTGTTATATGTATTTATTGTTAATTTATATACATACAAATAGTATATACAAATATCTTTATATAATATGTACAATAATAATGATTTACATTGTATATTTATTTATGTCTATAAAAAATATATTAAATTGTGTATACATGCAACAAAAAAATATTATTTAAGAAGTGCAGCATTTGCTTCATTGTTTTTTCTTTATGATCTCGAATCAAAACAAGAACATCTCACATAATATGTTTAAATTTAAAACAAAACGCATTTTTAGCCACCCAAAATGCCGATTAATTCAGAGAAGCCGTGGTTTTAATATATAATAATTTTTTATTGATAAGTTATCATAAACACATAAAAATACAGCATTTTAGAAAAAAAAAACTTAAAAAAAAATTTAACCTATTGGGCGCTTTATTGTTTTTTGGAAAATAAGATCTTAGGTGACCTAATTTTTGCTGTATTTGTGGAATTAAAAGCGGTAAATTAGAGCGCACTTAATGTGTTATTAATAAATTAATAGAATAAATTTATAATATATGTTTATATGTATTAGTATAAATTTAATTTAAAATCCAATTTTTGTTTTTCACTAAATGTCATAAATGTACAAATTTATCTCGAAAAAGTCACAAAAGAAAATATTACAAATTTTTTAATGAATAATCTAAATATGTACAGACAGCATTTTTGAAAAAACAATTGGAAGGACAATTTTTTTTGCTGTGAGAGAAAACGCGCCCGAAATAACGCAAACTGTCAAATGCGGGAACTCTGTTAAGAGAATTATAAACAAAATACAAGAGAATAAGAAAAAACGTTTTGAAATAAAATAGATTTTATTTCACAACTGCAACGTTCGACGAGTTTTAATTGTCAATTTGTATGGAAAAATACGGTACGTTGTTGTTCTGAGCCGCCACTTAGGCTTTTTTGTTTTTCGGAAAAAACATGATCTACAATTTTCGCCGTTACTTTGAAATCAAAATATATTTAAAGAATATATAAATAATATGTATTCTTATTAGTATAAATTCAATTTTAATCCAATTTTTTTTTATCAAATTCTGTAAATGTAAAAACTTATCTGAAAAAGTCACGGAAGAAAATTATTACAGGATCAGAACAGATTAATTCAAGAAAGTGTTTAGTTGACGAAGTTATATTTTTTTGGGAATAACTATACGTGGTTTATTAAAAAAACAGATTTAAAACTTTTTGGGGGAATATTTGTCTTTACTTTTTTAATAAAAAAAAAAACAATTGAGGCTGTCATTTCGAAAAGGGCATGAGTCACACTTTTTCCAAATATCACTTTTTTATGTCATTAAATTCTGTGAAAATTGTAGTGCTTCAAGTGCAACAAACTACCTTATATGCCCCCGCAATCTAAAGTCTCTATAAAAAGGGCATGAGTCCTGATCTTATGTCCTTTTCAAGTGAAACAAAATGCTGATGTATATCGACTAATTTTTAAACCGAATCAAATGATCAAACCAAAAAAAAAACTTTTTCTCTTTCCCAAGTGTCACACGTGAATCTATAGATTGTTTAATCAGTTATGAATTCCTGAGTATGCTAGCAAAGTTTCAAACAATGAAAAGAAAATACCAGATTCGAAAAAACAAGAAAAATTCATTCCAGAAAAGTACCATAATTTCTATACAGAGATCAAAAGATCTCATTTTTTACTAAACCCTAAGAACTGCTTTAGATGCAAGGCAAAAGGATTATAAAAGAAAACTTTCACCCTATGACACCCCTATGTAAAAATCATTGGTTCCGATCCAAATTTTCATAACACCGGAATCAAAATCACTGCAGAAGAGAAAACTGCTACTTTTATTTTGCTGGGAAGTTAAAAAATTTTTCTTTTAAAAGATTTAACACAAAAAATAAACACTTGAATTTAAAAAAATCAAATTTTTCCACTTTTTGCAAAAGCATCATTTATTTGAAAACTTTGACAGCGCACTGAAGATAATTTAAACAACTTAGTTGATTGATTTTGACAACTAGTGATGCAGAATTTTATCTTCTTTTACCCGATACTAAATGTTTTTATAAAAACTTTATTTCTAAATTTCAATTAATCGCCACTTTGATAGCATTTAAATTCAATGTGCACTGCCCGGTTTTTAATACGTCAAATTTCAACAATTTTATAAAAAAATAACAATATCGTTTTTGTAAAACGATACCTATATTACTATAATTTCGACGATGTTACTTATAAAAATATTAGATAATCCGAGGGCGGATCAATAAGTTCGTGACTATTCGAACTTCCCTCGTAGTTATATGAAATACAACACTGCTCCCATCAAATACCACCTGTTAATAGACTACTGTCAAATATTAAGCAAGTTCCGTAATTTACTTTGCTTGAACGCAAAGCTTTTTAAAACATACAACCTCGTGGATTTTTTTAAAAATGGAAAAAAGTCAATTTCGAGTGCTCATTAAACATTATTTTTTGCAAAAAAAAAACCGTCAATCAAACCAAGGAAAAGCTTGATAAATACTAAGGGGACTCTGCACCATCGATTTCAATGGTAAAAAAGTGGTATACTGACTTTCGTTGTGCTCGCCAAAGTACAAATGATGCTGAACGTTCCACGATATGGTGTTGGCCGATCGAAGAGTAAAAGTGCGTGAGATTTTTGATGACATAGGCATTTCATATGGCAGTGTGGGTTCGATTTTAAATGATCAGTTGAATTTAAGAAAGCTGTCTGCAAAATGGGTGCCGCGTTTGCTCACAATTGACCATAATGCACGGGTGCACACGTGTGTAGTCTCAATGGTAAAATTCCATGAATTGGGCAACGAATTGGTACCGCATCCCCCATATTCTCCGGATTTAGCCCCCAGTGGCTATTTCCAAACCTAGTGAAATGGCTCGGTGGAAAGAGATTTAGCTCCAATGATTAAATTATTGATCCAGCAAATGCCTATTTTATGGACCTAGAAAAATCGTGTTTTTTGGAAGGGATACAAAAATTGGAGAAACGTTGGACTAAGGAGATTATGTTGAAAAATATTTTTTTTTTGCAAAAAAAAAATTTGTTTCATTTAAAAAGTCACGACCTCAGTATGATGCAATTAATTTTTTTCCTAATACTCGTATGTTAACGTTATCTAAAATGTATATTGAAAACGGTAAAAATTAAAAGATTTTTATTAATAGCCAGGCATCTACGGAGTAGGTTTTAGACCATCAGTTTTAGAATCTGAATGAATCCATGATTGTCCAAGAATTTGGAATTTTTTAAAAGTTCTTAACAGGTCACAGCAGAGATACAAGCTGCCGGATGCATAGCATCCGTCGCCAAGTCATTTTTTTCTTAGACGCAGATGCCACTGACCCTATCGGCTTGAACCGGCTGGCAGGCGGCTCGCGTAATAAATATAAACAAACAACAAATCAGATTTTTTTAACAAATATTTCCTAAATTAATTTTTTTAATATTAAAAAAATTGGTCAATACAAGAACCGCTGTTCCGAAAAATCCTTGCGGCTCGTTGCGACGCCGATCCAGTTTAGCCATGGCTGTTGATGTTTTGGGTATTTTTACATTTCTGCTACACAGTGTGTTTGTTACAAATATTTAGTGTTTCCAAAAACACGACTTTTTGTGAACTCGGTTTTCGTTAAAAAAAATACACCAAAAGTTCAGTGTTTATTTTATCCTACACCACTACGTGGTCATTATAGCCTATACGAATACGTGGTAATAAAAAGTATTACAAATTTTTTTACAAAATCTTTTTTATTTGAGTGCATATTAAGTAATTCATTATGTGTGTTCATTTAAGGAAATCGGTGGTTGCCATATCGACTTTAACATTGGCGTCTCATTGGGAGGAAGTAGTTTTTTTATAGCTACTCGGTGTTGTAAAAATTCGATGATCAGATGGGCTTTTTCATTAGTTTACAGAATGACTTTATACGTTTAAATAAGTATTAAGATCCTATGAAAGTTTAACGTTTCGATGCTCTTTTTCATTGTTATTTAAGGTGTGATAAAAAGGTGCTTTATTTTATTTATTTATTTTTATGTACATTGAAAAAATTTACCTGTTTTGATTTTTTTGATACTAAATTAGAAAATTTTTCCTTTTTTTTAAAATTATACTTTTCTTGAAAAGTGGCACTTACTGTAAATATGGAACTTTTTTACTTAGAACGTTTTTCAGAAAAAAAAAAATTTTATACACGATATTTTTTATTTAAGTTTTTTAAAAATTAAGTTTTTTTGAAAAATGGTTTCTCTTAGAAAAATTTATTTTTCAAAACCGCAAATTAAATTTTTTTAGGCGAGACCACATATGTCTGCCAAAACATACTCGTTTTTCGTCACATTTTTGTGATAGATTATTTTTCTGAAGATTACTTTACTGAATTTCCCACAGTTTGGGAGCTATGGGATTGTGAAAAAGGATAGAAAAAATTAAATTTTTTAAACATTTTAGCAATTTTGAGGCAATTGCATATCTACAATTGTGCCGAAGACAGGACAACAAAATCCCAATTGTTTTCCGAGATATAGCCGTGAGAATAATTGAATGTTCTTCGAAAATATCAAGTTTTAGCCAAAATATACATGAGGCCATAAACTTCGAAAGGCAACTAAACTATCAAAACCCAAATGGGGTTTTGGTAGTTTTGATAAGTACTTCGAAAAACCGCACACGAGAAGAAGTTTTATATGTTGCACTGTGTAAATATTCGATATTGCTATATAGCTAAAATATTATTTAGAAGTTTAATAAAATATTTTGCCAAAATATCGTTTAGAATATATTAAAAAATAACTAAAAATAAATTTTTGTGTTTTATATTCCAATTAATTATTTTTATAATAAAACAAAAAATTCCACTTTAGCGAGATGATTTATTGTTTGTGTGTGTATGATATTCGACTTTTGGGCAACTACGAGGGCCAAAAAATATAAAAAAAAAAAATTCACAAATAACGTTAAAGAAAATTTATCTAACAATTATTTAAGTGTTGTTTGCATATCTTTCTTATGGCTTTCAGCTTGACTTTCAACGCTATTTTTTGAAAGAGTAGATATTTTTATCTACCGTAAAATTTTTACTTAACTTTATATTTGTGATTTCATTAGTACCAAAAATTTATTCATAAATCTCGCTGCTTGCGGGTTTTTTATTTTAATTTTTCCGACTTTTTTTTATAAATATTGCCAATTTATCTTCAGCCTGATATATGGAAGATTTATTTAAAATACTACGTACTTAGATTATTTTATTCTTAATAAAAAATATTACTGTAATATCTTATGAAGTCAGTTTTTTTCGGTTACGTCAAATTTTTTAGCTACAAAAGGGCCAAGTCCTATTTCCTTCGTACCCTCTTTAGGGGGCTCAATACAAATTTTATGATTTTTGTAAAACTTTATAGAAATTTTTTTTTAGTTTAGTGAAACGAAAAATGTTTTTTATATTTCTATTATACTTATATTTTCACAAATAGAAAAAGTAGATAAAATAAAGTAAAACTCCATTTTAGAGTAACTCAAAGAGACTTATTTCAGTCAATGCGGACGACGAATATAGGATGCTTCTAAATCGTCTGGTTTTACGCTCCAACATTATTCTTTAAATCCTTCCGTTATATCCAATTTCTATTTGGAGAAACTTTTCACCGTGTTCATGTGATAGCAAAATAACTGCTATCAATATGATTATGTAACACATCGCTCATTTGCGAGAAGACCGGTATAACTCAAAAAAAGTGATTTCGAAAGTTTTTAATTTAGCCTAACTAACACTTTTGGTCGCCATTCAATGAGGCAAGGAGATATAAATACAATCTTTTGATATATTTTAGACTATAGTGTGACGCACATTTCTGCATCATTAAATCAAAAATCGTGTTTTATTGAGTTATAGATGTCAAACGCCCTGTATTGGTATTTAAGAACTCATAAAGAAATGGTATATAGGATAAAAATATTCCTAGTAAAATTTTTTTAATTTAATTTTTGGCGTTTAAAAACAACTTTTTATAAAAAGTACATTGCATTGTTATATTACAAAACTACAAGCGATAACATACAATGTAACATTTTCAATATTTTATATCCACCCGTTTAAAATTTGCATCTAAAGAATCTGCTAATAAAATCTGCATCATACCACACTTTGCCACTTCAAATTCCAGCTTTACGGCGCCTTTTTGTCATTCCTTAAAAAAGAATTAAAATGACTCATGATAGATATAGGGTTTAAATGATCCTCATAAAATTTCATTGTGGTTATCTGAACATTTAATTTAGGTCAGAATAACTTTGGCGCTTGTTTTTGAGTTAGAGTATTCAAAAAACCGGCTTTTTGAAAAAACCGGTTTCGGGTTTCTTCGAAAAATCGAATTTTCAAAAAACCGGTTTCGGTTTTTAATAAAAAGCTTATATAATTTGTTAATTGTTTTAATAACAAACAAAAAAAAAAATTTAATATGTAAAGTAATATAAATAAAAAAATACATTCTTTGAAATATATATTAAATATAATATTTTTTAATATAATATCTCAAAAATTCATTAAGTTTGTAAATTGAACGTTTAAAACGTTTGGCATTAAATAAGTTTTTTTAATATTACATTTTAACTATGTAAAAAGAAAATCTATTTTTCAGTTCTAAAATAATATTTTAGAAATAATATGCAATTTAAATGTTTTGTTTTAAGACGATTTCTTTGTTTGCTTTTGATAAAGCTAGAAGTGAAAAATACTCTTTCACTAATAGTAGATGTTGGACAAATAGTCAAAAGACAATTATATAATTTTCCAACTTTTCAGTTATTTTGTCGCATTTATCATCATATAATGATGAATGATTTTGTACAGTCTCTTTTTTAGGATTTTGAATACTGTTTATTGTGTTATTTAGATCAGAAATTAAACTATTTGAATTTGGAATATCCAAAGTTAAGTTTTCATCGGAATCTATTAGACTTACATCTAAATCTTCATAACCAAACAAACGATTATAAAAGTGTTCGGAAAAAATAAAAGAGACCAGTTGGTGATGTAATTAAAAAAACCGGTTAACCGAACAAAAAAGACCGGTTTTCGGTTTTCTTCGAATTTACAAAATATTCGAAACCGATCGGTTTTTAAAAATAAAGAAACCGGTTGACCGGTTTTCAGTTTCGGTGTTTGAATACTCTATTTTGAGTCTTATTTCATACAAATAAATGAATATTTAACACAGCGCCATAACCTATTGGGGCTTTACTAACCTACTGTCTTATTAAGAGATGGGAATTATCCACGCCTGAATTTAATGTTACACACTGTAATTAGACATACGATTTGAATAACAAAAATTTAAAACAATAAAATCGTAAACAAATCACTCGAACATCTAATAGTGTTTTTAAACACAATAACAAATTATTTTCATTCATATAATGGAAAATAAAAAATATAAATAGATTCATCCAAACATGTACATATGTATATATATTTTTGGAAAATATTGCCATATTTAACCCTACAATGTGCCATATTTAACCCTTCAAAAAAAAAAAAAAATTGGTATAAATGAAAATTCAACTACAGTGAAATCTCCTAATAACTCCAAATCTCCTAATTTAACTACAGTAAAATCTGCTACAAAAAATATTTCCAGAATTTAGATAAGGTTCTTTAAATTTTAAAACTTTGTTAATTCAAATTTTAAAAATGTTATTCATCTTTTTTGTATTTCGTTTAGGTTTGAACAAAAGCTGCACTGTTTTATAGCGAATTTTAAAATCATTTTGAGCAAATTAAATTTTAATTTAATTTGGACTTTAACGAAATCCATATTCATATCCAACTTTTTTGACATACAACAATGTGCGTTTTTTTTTGCACAAAAGTAGGGCAAAAATAATCAGCTGTTTATGTTAAGAATACCTTTTTTAAAAAAATGCCTTTTTATAATTATGAAAAACTAAAAAATGTTAAAGAATAACAAAATAGATATTGTTACGGAAATTCGATCCATTAATTTCCATTTACACGCGGAAAGATACAACCCGGAATATACATGTATATATTTAGTTTATACGGCAACATGAAATTGGCGATTAATTTAATTAATTATTTAAGTTAAACCGAAAATGAATTCTGTCAACTATTTCCATGTTTATTAACATAAACTTGTCGGAAAAACTTTTTCCCGTATATAATTTTGGACTATATTGAAATAAAACAAAATAAATCACATTTCAAAACCAGTATTCCAGTTACAAACAAAGAAACTTATCAAAGATTTTAAAAGATACAATAGTAACAATATAGTTTTTGGTAGTTTTTGTATATAAAGAAATACTTAAAGCTAAATTCGGCTATGAAAAATCATTTGATTGCGTTGACAAGACCCTTAAAAACAGTTTTCTTAGAAAAATAAACATTGGCTCTTATGTGTAAAAAATAGTATTAACTAACAGGGTGAAATATTGTTTTTTTAAGTAATTGCTTTACATTTTTAGTCTACTTTTACAAGTAGACAGAATTCCATTTTGAAATCTTATGTTATACTTTAAATCAATGGTTAGTTTTGGTGTTAAAAATCATTCGTTTTATTTTTTATTTATACAATTATTTATATCTTTTATACCCAGCAAAACTACACATTACCAAATAATGTGTAAAGTAATGTATAGCCATAGGGGTCAATGCATTACTTTACACCTAATTTCATTGATGAATTTTCCAGGCAAAATATTGTATGGATCAAAATAATGTATGGACACATTACTTTAGAGGTTATTATATAAGTGGTTACTTATATGGTTACTAGGGTGTGAAAAGGAATGTGTCTACAAATAGATTTTAATAAAAAAAATTATTTGAAAAAGGAATTATTACCAATATTTCAAACATTATTAAATATAACGTGGTCATGATGGGAATCGAACCTGCTATTATTTTTGTTCAAAAATATTATAATAACGAAATTCTTCAATAAATAAAACATGTTCAATTTTGTTCTATCTGCCAAAAAAAATTAATTTAGTAAAAACTGTCGTCGGTTGAATTCCAAAGAAACTGAATCTATTTTATGACACAATTCATTACTATCATTGAGATATTTTTGTCTCAAGTTTTTAATGTGTTACAAAGAGAATAACAAAATCAATATATCTCCTTCCGACAATGGTGAGCAAAAAGGAACGTGTGGAGGGTTAAATAAGACGTGTAGACAAGAGAGCGAAAAAAAATCCAAACAGAATTAAAATTTTAGATCATTTTGCCATATTCTCCTTGCTTGTTTTGTATTTAGGTGAATTGCTTCATTCGAAAATTTACACGATATAAGTTTAGACGTGCTTATTAAAAGTTTATATATGTATACTATTTTAAAAATAACAACAAATATTATCAAAAAACTGTTTAGAAAATTTTAAACTTATATACTTCAATTATAATTTAATAAAAAATGGCTTTTGCCCGTACCTGCTTACAATGGACAATTATAATTTTTAATACTTTATGTGTAGTAAGTGTTAAAAGATATGAAAATCGAATATTATTTCTGAAAAAATATTTAACAATGACCAAAAAAAAAAAAAAATATTATGGAGAAAAATCTATTTTTAAATTAAAAAATAAAATTGGTGGTGTCACACTTTTATATTTTGCAATAATATAAACAAACATTTTCCTTATAAATAGAAAACAATAAAGTGTATTTAAGAACTGAATATTTTCATTTTAATAATACAGCATAATTATAAAATAAACGATTTGTGAAGAAAAATTGGAAAATTATTACAAATTATTGTAAAATTATTTTTATGTTTGATGACGCACAGTTGACAAATAAAATCATTACTAATTACTTCGATTTCGATGTAATTTGGGCAAGTGATAAAGAAAATCCAAAATGTCTCGGCTTTTGGGCCACCACGGAATTTTAATGGTCAAAAATTGGTATTTTCCTTTTTTTTTTGTATTTTTAATGTATTCAAACTTAAGCAACCATATGAAAGTGTAGTATCGTTAAAAGGGCATTAGAGCGAACACTTTTTTGATATCGTGCTATTTTGGATTTTAACCATTTTATTGGGGAGTTCTTTTTTCTACTATTTGCAACGGATTGACAAACCTGTCCCTAAACATCGGCTTATGTGTATCAAACTTTCCCATTTGACTAATACATTATTTTAATTTAGTTTTATTTAAAATTTTGATAGTTTTCGAAGTGCCTTAAAAAAGTGTATTGTTGATTTGAAAAAAGTGTATGTATTGTTAATTTTTTAAACCGACATTTTCATTTAGGTTCAAAAGCATAGTTAAATGCTTTCATGAAATATAAAACAGTAATTATACCATAAATTTAAGAGATATGGATGTCAGCCTCATTTTGAACCACAAGAACTCATCATTTGATTAGGTTATATATGTATATATAACAACCACGATAAACGAAATAACTTTTTCACCCTGTAAATAAAATTATTAGCCGAACAATAAGCTTCGTAAAAAATCTTTGTTATCCCAACCAAATTTAGTTCGGTTGCTGAAACAAGAAATTCCGTTGCCACAACTTTAATTCGTTTGGAACCAAACTCAAAGACAACAAATCTTTTAATTTTACATTTACACTCAAAAAATGGCCCCAATTTAAGTCAAATTTTATTTAAACTTAGAAAAATTTTCTTAAAAAGAATAAAAAACGAATTAGTAATATTTCTTGATTTTAGGAAATAAATTAAAGTATCCATTAAAGCAATTTATCGTGCATGATTGTAATATTTGGTTTGTGAACGTGAGTCAAAAATGGCTTTCGTCCCATCTCTAATCCTATCAGTCTAAAATATTGAACTTAAAGAAGCTTAAAATATATTTTAAAATTTTGTTTAAATATAAAAATGTATACCAAAAAGCTGTTAAAAGCAGTGGTCTCACAAAGTGAAAGCCCTCCGAAAGTGGGAATATACTTACACAATGGGTCTAAAGTACTTTAAAATATTTGATGAAATATATTATATTTACCATAGACAGTGGCGTGCCCAGGATTTTGTTTCGGGGGGGGGGGGGGGAGCTAAAATATATTTTCTTAATTTTTTTAAAAGCTGTTAATTTCTAAACCTAAATTTTTGACATTTTTGAAGCATTTAAAATAAATTTACAGCTTTTAAATTCATAAACAATTTTTATTTAAAACATTTATTACAATGGCTTAGATCGAATGTATACGTTTAATATTAAGTACATTTTGATTATTTTTGTGTTGTAAAGCTTCTCTCCGCTTTTAGATCATTTTGATAAAAATTTATTATTCTACAAAATTATTTTGACGAAACGTCAAATACTCGGCTTTTCCGTGTCAAAAATCGCGCGATTTTTATTGAAAAGATATTTTGATTTTTGTATATTAATAGTGTTAGAAGTTGGCCCAAGTATCTTTAATGTTTATAAGGAGTGCTTATATTCGGATGTTATTGATTCCATGCTTATATTGAATATAATGCTGTGTTTAATGCTGTGCATAAGCAACATTTCTTTGCTTTGCATATTTTGGAGAAATATGGTGTTATTTTTCACAATGAATAAAAGCCTCAATCTTCTATATGAAAATATGCACCAAACTTAATTTTGAGGCTAATTGTCATTTGGTTGGGGTAAATTTTCATTATATTTTTAGTGTTAATTTTCATTATGAAATTTTGCCCCAAATAATGAGGCTTAATAATATTTTAAGATTGGGGTCATATTTCTTGGAGCCATTTTGCACAATGCCACCGTGAACTACATCGAATTTTTAAAAATAAAAAAAGCACAGATGTCATGGGAACGTGAAATAGCCACGTGCAAATTTTTACACAAATTTAAAGACCATTTCAAAAACTATTAGATTGTTTCAAAAACATTTGGAATGACTGCGAATGAAATTTATAAAGCATCAATTGAAATTAAAAAACACCAAATTAAATAAAATAAATATTTGTTGAATTTCAATTATTTTTTGTAATTGCATTTGGTATTTTTTAATTTTAATTGATCTTTTTAAGTATCGATTGCGAATTTTTGAATTTAATTTGTAGTTTCTTTTTAATTTCAATTGTCATTTTTGGACAATTTTGTCTACTTTTTACAGACAAATATTTTTGTTTACATTTAAAAGATAAAAGCCAAGACTTGGCAGCATTTTTATAAATTCTTACTTTTTACTACTACTTTGAAAGTCTATATAAGTTAAGTTGTTAATTAAATATTTTCAATATTAAATAACCCAGCACTCATAAATCTGAAATTTTGGGGATTCCAGTTAAGATTTAATGTGGTATTTGAATCTCAGATTTTTAATTAAAAAATATTAATACAATTTTAAACACGAATTTTTTTATTTCAAAAGAAAATGTTCAAATAAAATAATTCCACTTAGGACCTTTGCGAGGTAGCTAAATAAATTCTAAACTAAATACAAAACTTATTTTAAAATTTTTTGACAAAATATTTAAACAATTTTTAAAATTTCATAGAAATTTGGATACCTGAATTTAGTTTACATTTTATTTGGCCAGCTCACACCCACACAATATAGAACATTTAAAACAATTAACTTTATACGAGTTTATTTTTTTCTAATGTTTTTAATTTGCTGATTTTTAAACCCAATACTGAGTAATAGCAGATAAGGATAGATGATATGTAAATCAACCTTTAACTGCTCTTTTTTAGAAAACGTTTGAAAAAAGATAAAAGGCGTTTAATTAAATAAAAAAGGCAATTGATCGATTTTTAAAAACTTAAGTGTATTTTTGGTTGTTTTTACCCAAATAATATTACGAGTGCGGAAATAATTAATAATAGAGGAAGGATAAGTGTAGAGATTTCATCGAAAGAAGCGGCCAAATAAAATTTTGTACATATTACAATGTTCGGTAACTGAATGAAAATTGAGAAAATTTTGGAAATAATTTCGGGGAGGGGGTTAGCCCGGGCAACCCCTGGGCACGCCACTGACCATAGAAATATTTTCATATTTTATAGAAAATTTTTATCAAATATGGGATAATATTCACTTAAAAGAATTGCTACTTTACTTGATGTTAGAAAATATTTTCATATATTAAGGGAGTTAAGTCCTAGTTTTTGTAAAAAAAAATTATCTAATAAATTTAAATAAAATATTTTTTTCTTTGAACCAAGGAAACATTTTTTAATTTATTTTTCTATAATTTAGAAATTTTTACCAAATTTAAAGTAAAATTTAATTCTTAATTTCAAGGAAAATTTTATTAAATTTTGGAAATAAATGTCATTGGCGCCGCTTGGACATCAATTTTTCCTTTGAATAAGTTAATTTTTCTAAATTCTAGTTTGTTTTTTTTTGTGTACCGGCCAGGACCTTTTTTGTAGAATTTGATGCTGAATTTAGACGGTGGAGGTTGAAGGAAAGTCCCGAATTCAAATCCGGTGAAAATTACATTTCTTAATATTTTTGTGGCGGACATTGCGTCCGCCAGGGGAATGTAGGGGGTAAAGGGAAGATTGTTGGTTAAACATTTATAAGAACTGTCTCCACAAAATGGATCTACAACCTGGCCCGAAAATGTTGGCGTGTGTTTAAAGCACTCGGCCGAACAATAATTTCACGAAATTTACGTCACACCATATGGTATCACTGTTTGGGAATGGTTTAAAATTTACAAGACGTTGTAATTTGGTAATAATAACTGCATATAGATATCAAAAAAATTACAATAATTTTAACATGTATGTTAACTATCGAATTTTATTATGTATTAACAGATTAGAGAATCGCTCTATTGGTTTTGAAAAAAAATAAATTTAGATTTATTTTGAGAATGTTGCATATTATCATATTTAAATCTTTTTCTTTCAGATAATTGGTATTTTATGTGTAATCGAAAGTGTATTTGAGTTGCAGAAATACAATTATGGTTCACCAGATTATACAGAAAAAGTTGTTCAAATTGCTATTGGCACAGTGTTGGTGCTATCAGCATTTATTGGTTGTTGTGGTGCCGTTAATGGTTCTGTCAAAATTTTAGTATTTGTAAGGAATTGTTAATTAGTTAATATAATAACATGAATATAATATGTTAAAAACATCACAAATTTCTTATACACCAGTTTATTGTTATGCTTCTGGCGTTAATGGGATCTCATGTTTGGAAATTGTGGCGTTATAATGAGTACAGAGTGCGTACAACGACAGAGGTAATGGTTACCTACACATGGGTAGAAGAATTGGTAAAACAGGGAAAAATGAATCCATTACAAGAAACAGTGAGTATTTACTCGTATTAGTATATCATGTCACATTTTTTTAAGTGTCGCCCTCCAAAAAATGAAATCTATAGATTTAATTAATTTTTTGTCCATCCCTACAAAAATCTAAGGCCAAATATTGTTATTCCATAATTTTAAAAGTGCCCAGATATTTTTTCTACATATATATATATTTTTATATATATATATATATATATAAATATTTTTGTTTTTTTAAATGTCAGAGAGTTAAGAAAATAAAGAGAATGTAATACTCTCATTTACTGAAAAAAAAAGTCACATTGTATGACTGCAAATAGGAAATTTTAATTTTTTGCGCCTTTTAATTGCTAAATTGATTTTCTTTTAATGCTGCTATTGAGAGTTTTCATCATATTATTATGGTTTAACATAAAATTTATCACTTCACCTTAAGCATTCATTAAAAATGGTCTGCCTCATGTTTGCAGGCACAGTGTGTTAACAGAAGGTGAGAGAATTACATGAAATCTGTTGAAAAAATTAATTTCTGTTTGTAGCACTTAAAGAAGGATCAGTGTACTAACAAAAAATGTTTGCCGAAAAATTTGGTAAAATAGCTCTACCCAAATTTTGTTTGTAAATAATATATGAAAATTGGCGAACATTAACCAAGATTTTAGTTAAGAAAAAATAAAACCTTGATAAATTTTCGCATTTTTTTACTCTTAATAATATTTAAATATTTCTAGTATATATGTTGTGGTAAACGTGGCTATAATGATTACATCACAATTGGTCTTAAAGTTCCTGATAGTTGTTATTATTTTGAGAATAAGAAGAAATCATATTATCCCCATGATCAAGGTTGCCTATCGGCGGTTTCAAATGCATATTTAAATATATATCGCATGGAAAAATGGGCACATATTTCATTGATTGCCTTTGAAGTGAGTATTTTATTTAAATGTACAAACACATTGCAATTGAAAGACTTAAAGCGACATTAATAAATAATCTTGATATTCATTATATTTCAGATTTTTGGCATTATATTATCGACTACGTTGATATGCAATTTGACAGCAGATAGCAGACGCTATAATTATTAGTTTTAGTTTCATATTTTGTATCTTTAAAAAATATCAACAAAAATAAAACATATTTTCTGTGTTTCAGCAGAAATTTAATTAAACACGTAGGTCAAACATTTTTTCATAAAATTAAACACTAAAAAATAATTAAATTTTGACAAACTAAAGTAAGTCACAATTTGCATTTTTTATAGATTAATTTATTCTATTTATTACAATATTTTTTTTTTTATTTTTTTCGGAGAAAGTTTGGCTACACAGAAAAAACTAAAATCGAGTTTCATTGTAAAAACAATTCAAAATTTAATTGAATTTAGACCAGAAAAAGAATTTGTTATATCAATTAATTATTTTTTTTTAATTAATAGAAATTTTTTAATTATCTTTTTATTTTAAATTTTTAATCAAAAATCTTCAACATTTTCAATTAAAGTTTTAATTATATCAATTAAAACTTCAATTAAAGTTCAAACCGAAAATCAATTAAATCTTTAATAAAATTTTTAATTGAAATTCAAGCATCAAATCATTTAAAATGTTAATAAAATTTTGATTGAAATTCCAGATTCCAATCAATTAAAATTTTAATCAAATTTCAAAATTTTTTTTATTCAAATATACACATGTTTGTGTGTATTCATCAATGCATAAAAATTTCTAAATACTTTGTACCAAATAGTTCATAGAAGTATCATAGTACATTTGAGGTTTCTATAGCACCACAAAAAATACTATGGTACCACCTAATGGTGGTACAATAGTATTTTTTGATAATTCATAACTGGCGGATACGCATCCGCAGTGTTGCCAGAAAAAATTTTGTTCTCATGTTCCCATTTTAAAAGTTGAAATACACAAAAAAACCCTTAATAAGTTGTTAAATAAACAAATCTTCCTTTTTTTTAAAATGATTTTTCGAAGATTTTGTTTGCAAACAATTAAATATTAATACTCTCTTTGCAAATTCAAATTTAAAATTTGTTTTTATTTTTAAAATAGACCTTTTGAAACATGATTCCTTGATTTAATTTTTAAATTTTATTCAATTTTCAACGAATCGATTTGCAAAATTCTGTTCATTGTTCAATTAATATCAGATTCAGACAACTAATTGATTTTTTTTTGATACTTTTTATAGAATAAATCAAATTGATTAAAATTTAAACAAATCAAATAACCAAAAATCGTTCGCGAATAGAATGAAAAAACAAATTATTCAATCGAGTCAAAATTTAATTATTGACATGAAATGATTATAATTTATTAATAGATTCGTAAAATGAATAATAAGCAATAAAATCAATTATCAAGCTGTGCATTTAAACCAATACGTCATTAATTTAGCAGAAATAGCTTTCGAATATCGAGCTGAAAAATCTATCCAAATTTATTTTTTTTTATCAAAAAATTTTTTTGAAGCCAAATCCCCTTATCTGGGAACACTGATGTGAATATACTCTGATTCATACAAACACTACACAGACTATTTTGCGGTTCTCTTTCTTAAAATTAAGTTATGAGGTTAATACGCGTAATATTAAAAATATTTTTAATACACATTTTATTTTTTTTTTCTTTTTCTTTTTGGTTTTTTTTGTTTAGGGATTTAAGATGCAACTTTGCATTTTATATAACTGCAATAAAAGTTAAGATAAAAATAAATCAAAAAATATGACTTTCATACGTTGTCAATAGTGTTTATGGTAAACTAGAATATTTTTTACGTTAATCAAAATTTGCCAAAAAAAAAACTGATTTTTTTTTACTAATTCTCCATTTTTACTAATGCTCCACTTAACCTGATACCCATCAGTGTTAACCAGCTTTTTAAAAGCAAAAAGCGTCGGCCGAACGGTTAAAAAGGGCTAAATTCAAAAATTTACCAGTTTTTCTTTTTCAGTTTTGGGATGTGAGTTAAACTTGGTTTAGTTAAATCGAAATCGAATTTTGTCAGCCATTTCCAAATTTATGAACATAGAATTTTGGTCTTCATTGAAATAAAACAACACAAACGAAATTTCAAAAACAGTTTTCCAGTTACAAACTGCCATAAACTGAGTTTAAAGATAATATACATCCCAAAAACTTGGCCTAATAGATCGATCTTACGTTTTAATGCATAAAATATATATTTAAAAAAATATTATTGAAATTTTTAAATTAAAAATGTAGAATTAAAAGAAATCGTTAAAATGTTCGTTTGCCAACAAAATCGAATTTTCTTCTTTATCTTCGGACCATAAAATTCGCTTTATTTAATACTTGAACTTTTCGGAAGTTTGGTTTGAATTAATTTTTGCAGAAATACGTAACGGTATTTCGAAATTTGAGCAACGGGTATTGCTTCTTTTTAAGCTATATTTTATATGGATTAAAGCAATACACTTTACAAATGTTGGTACAACTCGCTTGGTTTTTCACACAAACGATGCAATTTTTTGTACAACCTCAATGCCTTGTAACGATCCATTTTTAATAAAACATAAATATGTGTAAAAATTGTTTTTACAAGTTGTTGTGAATAAAATGTATTTAGTTAAACTACAAATGTATGAAATAAAAATTTAAATGATTGGCAAAAACATTATGTAAAGTTTCCAGATTATGGACAAAACTAACAAATGACTCAAAAAGAGCTAAAAGGGTTAAAAAAAAGATAACAAAAAGATCTATGTTGGCCCTTAAAAAAATAAAAGGGCTAAGTGAAAAAAGTACGCGTTGAAAGCAATTAAAAAGGGCTAAGATAGCATCGCTGGTGTTAACTCTACTAAAAGGAAAACAACTTTTAGAAGGAATAAAATTATATGAAATTCACTTTATAACCAAGCAAAATTTCAATAATGTGTGCTAATTACTTATATCTAAATAATAAACAGTAGAAAGAGAATTGGTGGCAAAGCGAATTTATTCATCAACATAGTCTCCATCAAGAGCGTACAATCACTCCGACGCCTTTATAACATTTCGATACCTTCTTTATCCAATGATTTATTTTTGGCTTCAAAGTACGCCTTTGTAGTGTGACTCGCGCGATTTGGACATCATTTGCAATCATCGACACGTTGTGGTTTTTGGTGAACTGTGAGCAAACGCGGCACCCATTTCGAAAACAGCTTTCTCATGGACAAATGATCATGCAAAATAAAGCCGACACGTTCCTTCGATATCTGTAAGGTACGAGGGCAGATCAATATGCCCGTGACTTTTTGAACTTCCCCCGTAGTTATATGAAATGCAACACTACTCCCATCAAGTACCACCTTTTAGTAGACTACTGTCAAATTTTGAACAAGTTCCGTCATTTACTTTGCGTTTAACAGCTGTTCAAAACATACAACCTCCTGGATTTAAAAAAAAAATGGAAAAAAGTGGTGCAGATCACCATCGATTTCAATGGTAAAAAAGTGGTTTACTGACTTTCGTTGTGGTCGCGCATAAGTTCAAATGACGCTAAACGTTCTGGACGGCCAATTGAGGTCAATACACCCGAAAATATCCACGATATGGTGTTGGCCGATCGAAGAGTAAAAGTGCATGAGATTGTTGATGACATAGGCATTTCATATGGCAGTGTGGTCTCGATTTTAAATGATCAGTTGGATTTAAGAAAGCTGTCTGCAATATGGGTGCCGCGTTTGCTCTCAATTGACCATAATGCACTGGTGCACACGTGTTTAGTCTCAATGGCAAAATTTCATGAATTGGGCTACGATTTGGTACCTCATTCGCCATATTCTCCGGATTTAGCCCATAGTGACTATATCCTATTTCCAAACCTAAAGAAATGGCTCTGTAGAAAGAGATTTAGCTCCAATGATGAAATTATTGATCAAACAAATGCCTATTTTATGGACTTCGAAAAATCCTACTTTTTGGAAGTGATATAAAAATTGGAGAAACGGTGTACTAAGTGTATTGAGCTAAAAGGAGATTATGCTGAAAAATAATTTTTTTGTTTTTGCAAAAAAAAAAATGTGTTTCATTCAAAAAGTCACGGACTTATTGATCCGCTCTCATATCAGCTATCTCCTGCAACTACATTTTACGGTGTGCCAAAATAATTTTGTGAACTTTTTTGATGTTCTCCGTTATCACCACCTCTTTTGGCGTCATCATGTGTCATCCTACGGATTTTTCAACCGATGTGTTTACCGATATAGATTTAAAATTGAAATCTACTAAAAAATAATATAAATACGTTATAAATGTAAATAAGTTATAAACATTTTAACAAAATAGCATCATATATATGTACAACAAATCTGTAAGAATACACGACACAAGTACATATAAATAACTGGCTTAAAGCCCAATACTTCGTTACCGGTACTCTTTGATATCGGAATATATTTTGAAGAAAATGGATTTTTTCTAAAGATTTTACTCTTTTAATACATTTTTATAATTTATATGTATACCAAAAGACTTAAAAGTATATTTTCTGTGAATAACCCCATACATAAGGGAACATATACATATGTATATTAAATTTCGGATTCTTGGCCAAATGAGTTTAGGCAAGTCGCTAAGAGGAAAATTTTCTCATTTTTGCCCATCCGCAAAATTTTCCACAAATCCTATCTAACAAGAAAGCACAGATTCATTGTGCTGTTTACAGCATCCGAATTATTTTGTTGTTGCAATTAGGAATACAACACAAGTAAAATATATTATTTCAGCCGAAATTCTGTTGCGTTGAGGAGGAAAGAGGGAGTAGTGTTTGTGAACATTAATTTCTCTAAACCGTATCTAACAGGGAGTTTATTCCACATACGAGGTATTCGACTTATCCATCCATTCGACATTCGACTTATTTCGGCAGAACAATTCCCATGTTAGTATCGAGAGAACAATGATACACAACCCACATTCCGACGATGCTCCAATGACTCAATAGAGCTGGCCATCTTAACTATAATTTTTCCTAGTTTTTATATGCTCATTGCGTTTGCAACATGTCGAAACACAAATCTAACACCCCATAAAGTATATATATTCTTGATCTTTAAGCGAATTTATGTTGATTTAGCGATGTCCGTTTGCCTGTGTGTCTGAAATTTCGATCACGATGCGAAGACACAAACGGGGGTTTTCATTTTTACTTAGAGTAATAAACATCATCCCGATCAGTTTGGTTTAGAAAATGAGCTGAATCGGTCCAGCGGTTAACAAGTTATGAGCGCAAATTTGAAGGAACCTATAAATTTTCCATACAAATGGGTGTATTTTAGTAGAATTTCAAAGTAGCGACTGGCAAGTAAAATATTTTCTATTGTTTTATCACCAGTCGCTTAGAATTCAATAATATTTTATATTCACCTCAAATATTTTTCACTTCAAAAAAATTTTTCACCACTATGTTTTTTTCACTACCAAAAATTTTTTTTTACCTGAAAAATTTTTTTCAACTCCAAATTTTTTGTACAACATAAAATATGTTTTCACCTCCGTAATTTCACTTCTAAAGTTTTTTACATCATTTGTATTTAAAAACAGTAGATAATATATTTTAGGATATTGGTGGAGGGTATTCAAAGATTAGGCACAGCCGAATTTAGACAAAACCTATTTAAATTTATTGTTAAACGATATCTATTTCGCTAACTTGTAATTTCGTTTAGGCCATGATTTTCAGCTTATAGGAAGCAAATTTGCTGCCAAAAGAACGATTTCGAAAAATGATTCCGTTTCGGTCGACTATAAGTGTTGTGGAGATCAGATGAAGTAAAATATTTATTAATGCTTCTTTCGACACTTCAAATATGTACTTATTCCAAAAATCGACCATATTAGCAAGATCCCACTCGGAGATTGCGGAACTTGTGTTACAACCGAAGGAAAATGAGTGACAAATGTTGCTGTCATCAGCGAAAGAGTAGATAGGGTTGAAGGTTTGTTAAAGGATATCAATAATATAGATGAGAAAAAGGGAGGAGAAAGAACCGAAGCTAGCGGTATCCCTGAATAAGCAAAAAAACTGTATTAAACTGGAACTCGTTGGCTGAAATCCCATAGTGTGATCTCTTATAGAGCTCGAAAAAAATCGAGAGAATTCATTACCGAAATTAAAAGCAATAAGCTTAGATAACAGTGTGCTTTGTTACACATAGTGGAACGTCTTCGAAAGATCCAGAGCAACCACTTTACTTTCACCAAACTGATAAATAGATTTAAATTTAATAAAATGATGATTCATATAAAATAAACATTTTGTCTACCGTAAGCTTTGTATAAAAAGAGGTTTTTCACATGGGTACAATGTAACAATAAGCAAAAATACTTTGACCAATTGACACATAAACTAACCTCTGAGGAGTCCTTATGTGTCTGTATAATTTTTCAATAAAAATGTTCTCTAAGAGCTAGTTTTTTGGATGTAGTTTAATCTTGTTTATTGGTTTAACTTGGTTTAAACTTGGAATGCTGTTTTTGAGATCCAGTTTAGTTTGTTTTAATTTGAGTGTAACTGGGCAAGATTGGTCAGTTAAACCAAAGTTACAGATGTGGAAATACGCAACTGATGAAATGATGAAGATTTCAGCGATTCTGAAACACATGCAAATTTAAATAAGACCATAACAAGAACGCCTAAGACAACTAGAACTCGTCCACGTAACTTTTATATATTTGTGAACACGTGCTTTTGTAGTATTTTCAATGCTACCATATGTTTGGCAATAAAATATACAATTTTGCTGGAATAAAATATGGCAGCATTACCTTATCTGTCAAGTCTTAAGGCTGGATTAGGCAAACGTAAACATATCTGTGTATAGCAAATTCAATGAGTTAAATAAGAATATAAAATGTTGTGTTGTATATATTTGTGCCATTCTTGTGCATTAACATATACAATACATACGTCTGGCTACTCCAGCCTTTAAACTACCACTGAAAAACAACAAGTGGGATCAAAGCCAGTTTAAATTTATTTTCAGTTTAACTAATAAGCCATTAAACCAAGTTTAACTCATTTCCAAAAAAACTAGCTCCTAATCTTCCTGTAAATGAGCGCTTTAGATAAAATCTCTAGTATTTATTGTAATATTAAAATAAAAATAATAAGAATTGCAAAAAATAAAAGAATGTTTTTGAAACTATTCCTATCAATTTGGTTTGCATCAAATGGTAAGGGAATTGACTTTTAATCAAATCTGGTTTTGGATTAAAACAAAAAGTTTTAAATGCAATAAAATAAACAAAATAAGAAAAATTATAAAAGGCAAAGTAAAAATTTAGTTTTTTGTGTACAATACTTCCAGCAAAAATCGAATCATTAAATCATAAGTTATTCGAAAATGCTGTTGCATATGATGTAGATTCGAGATGGTATTATATCGGAATCGTTTTCGACTAAATTTTACAAAAAAAAAAATAATCTTTATCAATACGATTGCGAGTTATTTTGCATACTGGACAAATATTGAAATTTTCATATTTATAGCCAACATTTCTAAGTTATACATTTTAAAGTTCCAAAAAAGCACCTTTTAAGGAATTTGGTCAGGCTTTACTTTTTTGTCCCTACCAAGTTTCAAGGCTGGGCGATGTTGAGTAAGTCACTCAGTCCGTAAGTCACGGTATTCTTTTATACACATACATATCAAAGATGATGACGAATTCAAAAACCTGTGGAAACCCGCAATACATATTAATAAGCATTCCTATATTACAGAAATGGCAAGACTTTTTACTGGTGTGCCAAAAACAGACATACTTATTATTAAAAAAAAAACAAACCTCAACACTGGAACGATTTTCTTGGAGATTTTTAGGGGTGAAATGGGGTCAAAAAATTGAATTTTTTTTTTTAATAAAAAATTGTTAAAAATAGATTTTTGAAAGTTATTTTTTGTGTGGTTTTGTGTTTTTTTATTTTTTTAACACTTCTTTTGGCCGAATCCGAAACCGTAGCTTTATAATTTTAATAAAGCATGAATTTCAATTGATTTTTAGCTTTTTAATTTAAATAAATCAAAAAGCAGATAATTTGAAATATTTTTTCAAAAATATAAAAACGATTAGTTCAATTATATAAAAAAAAAGACTTAAAAAAATTTAATTGCTTGAACCCTTTTATTTTTACTAAAGTAAAATAAATTATATAGGCATTAAACCAGTTTTTCAAGGGACATAATACCCGTTTTGGATAAGGATTAAGTTTACTGCGTAAAGTTTTTAGTAGCTTTTTTTTGTAACTTTTTTGAACGAAGAGGTAACCCTGTTCAGTTTTATTAGGAGTTTCGGCATGCTCCTGAATAAAAAGGTACTATCAAATGTAAATTTTCTTCCTCTTTTTTACCCCTATATTTCCTATGTGCTCATAACCCGATTCCGAGACTTTTCCAGATGTCAAATTTTTGGAATTTGCCACTTCGGTGCTTTTAATATGTGATAATAAAAAATAGTTAACAAATAGTTTTGTGCCATACTTTTACCGGCCCTGGCATAATATATATTTTCTTAATGATTCAAACTGTTGTTTTTTCTTCTCAACTTTCAGTTGATTTTAAAACATTTAACAAAATGGTATTTGCAACTTCAACTCTGAAATCGATTTTAATAATAGTCAATAGTTTTAATATCGTAAGTGTAAACAAGAAAAGTTTGTAATTTAAAAAGTAAATAATTTAAATATCTTTAAAGATTGGTGCCCTTGTACATATAATTATTACATTAATATTTTATAAGGATAGTAATGGACATACGGAGCACATGTATATGAATTATATTGCGATGTTGATTTCGGCTATTTGTTGTTCTGCAGCCGTAATGGAATCATCAAGTCTGTTAGAAGTTGTAAGAAATTTATATGTAATTTTCCTTAGGGGTTTCTAAGAATTATTTTTTATATTTTATAGGCAGCCAATCTTCTTTTTAGTGAAATTGTAACAAAAGTTATTATATGGATTTATCTTAAATCCTTTTCTTCATACACAATATTTTTATTGGTAAGTGATACAAAAATAATTAAAACTACTGGAACCCCTATTTGCGCCCAAATGGTTGTGAGCTAATTTACTTGTAATAAATATATGAAAAAAGTATTTATTAGAAATAAATTTTAATAATTTACAAAGTAGATCAAATAACCATGTCTAAAATTATTTAAGCTCAAGTTTTATTGTGGAAAAAAATTACAGGACAAGTTTAAAATAAAAAAAAACAGCAAATCAAGAACGAAAATAGGTATTCCCAGCGAAAAAAGGGGTTAAATAAGAGAAAAAGAAGCAGTGATTTTGATTCCGGTGTGGTGAAAATTTGGATCGTAACTAATGATTTTTACATATGAGTGTCATAGGGTGAAAGTCTTCTTTTATGATTCTTTTTCATTACATCTTAAGCAGTTCTTATCAGTAATCATTTTTCCAATGCTCCGTTAACTATACCATTAAATTTGATTGACCCATTTGTTGTTGCCTCCCATATAAATTTTAAGTTTGACTGATGGTTAAATTATAACAGGATATTCTAAGCTTTATTAATTCAATTACTTTATTTGAAATTCAAAGTTAAAAATTGATACAAATCACTTGTTTTAAAATAACCAAGTTTAGTACTTAACCATAGATAGGAATATTAAATTAATATGAAAATATCTGTGGTTTACGTTTAACTTTGATTGTTTTTTAAAATAAGTTACCCGTCATAGCTTTGAAAATAGCTCAATTTCATCACATTTTTCCTTTAGAAAGGAAAAATCAGAACTAAATGATACTTCGGAATTAATGAAAAATTGATTCCTTATGAATCAGTTCCATTTATTTTTGCTAATTTCTTATTTCAAATTCTTTTAAAAATACAAATAATAACTTTTTTGTGCAAGAATACGTTAAAAGGCAATTTAACGAAATAATGTTAACCGGTTAAATGGACTTTTGTTAATATTTGTCTATAAATAGGTGAAAAAATAAAAAAAAAAAAAAACAGTTGGAAATTTTTATGTTAGAATTTTTAATTAGAAAATTGAGAATATTGTCTATATAGACACAAAGTTCAAAAATTGCCCAATATCATTCTTATGCTTGATAATTATTTTTAGCATATTAATTTCTAAATATGATACAGATTCATAAGAATTTCTCAACTCTGGACGTATTTTTGGATGCCAATTATTTTGTGTGGCCGAAAAACATTCACCCAAATCGCGCATAGTTCCTAAACACTCTGCGAAAAGTTGTGGAACTACTTTAAAAATTTTGAATATAAAATAGGAAGCGAAACTGTTCGTTAAAGTTGCTGGCGAAACTATTTCTGGATTGAATCTTTGGCACCAGTACTGTATCAGTTGATATGGGCCTGGATTTTGGACAGATAGTTTTTTTTTAAATATTGGACAGAGAATTTTCTATTAATAAAAAAGTTGGATTATATTGTATTAAAAATAATATATGTATACATATTTTAGCATTAATTTCACTATTAAAAATCTAAAAGAGAGTTAAACGGTCGTTAAACCAAATACAGTTAATCCGATTTTTCGTTAATCTGAAATCGTTAAAGAAGACCTAATCTTTCATATTAGCTTTGAGGTGTTGTGAAATTAGATAATTAATTGGTTAAATGTTTAGAGCACTTTTGCTTAAAAAGGGCGAATTTTAAGGCGCGATAATAAAAATTTACCAAATTTTGAAAAACCACAAACATTTATTCCAAAATCGACAAAAATTTAATCGAAAATTTTTGATGGTTTTTTGACTCAATGAAGTTATTACAAATAAACCAATTAATTTTCTATTAAACTTTTGCATTTTATATTATTAAAATTTTAAGAAGCTTATATGTATTGTTGATCTGGTATTTGGGTAAATGAATGGAATAAATACGATTTTAGATAATATAATCATATTCTTTTTTATTGCAAATTGTTTTTTATTGCAAATAACTTTTTCAATTATTATTCTCTATAATTTACTAATAAAATTTTCATGTTTCTTTCTAATTTGTAAAAAAAATAATAAATTCACATTAAAATTTTTTGATCTTGTCTATTATTCCACAAAAATATACAGTTTTTTAAGGGGTTTCGTTATAGTTCTAGATATTAATATACATTAATTTGAGGTGGGCACGTAACACGAAATTTCGTGGTTCACGTGAATCAAGCGTGAGCCAAAATTTAAATTATCCACATAGTTACTCGTGCATGAGAGGTGATTATTCCTTTTATTCGTTTTTTTATTTGTTCGATTTATTTTATAATTTTTACGATTGTTTTATATGTAATGTAGCAAGACTGCGTTTTTCTTTATGCCAGGGACTGAAACCGAACCCGAGCCTGAAGCCAAACGTGTTCAGGTTCGCTGTTTATAAAAGCGTTGAACCCGAACCCGCTGAACCCAAAAATTTAACCAGGTTCGGGTTCAAATTTTTAAAAAAATATTTTTGCTGTTCATGATTAAAGAATCATAAAAAAACATAACATTTCTTGCATTCCTTTTAAGCAAATACTTGATCAATGCAGAGCTATTTGCAAAAAATTGCGAACACTTAAAATTTCTTCTTTAGCTAAAAAGCTAAACTTGAAAAAAGCCGTACTAGAAGTTTTTGTTCGGAATTACTGGATGCTGCATTAACTATGAATAATAATATTTGGAATATTTGTGAAAAATTCGAAGAAGGTTTTGCACCTGTTTAAAAAGTGTTCTTCTTCCAGTTTCAGCGATTTTTAAAAGTTAATGCTAAGTGCCGAAGATGTTGAAAATGCTAAAAAAACATATTTTAAAAACAATTAACATTTTCAAAAATTTGCAAATGGAAAGAGAGGAAGAGAATCAATATCTTGTTCTTCAAAAGATGATGAACATATGCTTCAACAAGTTTTAAAACAGAAGGAAAGATTTTGTAAATCAAATTCTTTAAATGAGAGAGCATTTAAGTACCCAGCAAAAACAAAGTAGCAGAAGAAGAAAAAATAACAGTGATTTTGGATCGGAACCAATGAATTTTACATAGGGGTGTCATTGTGTGGACGTTTTCTTTTATGATCCGTTTTCATTGCATCTAAAGAAAATCTCAAAGTTTAGTGAAAAATGAGATCTTTTGATGTTCCCAAATAAATTTTGAATTTATATTTCAACAGAACATATGTGGTTAATGTTAAACCTTGCTTGTTTTTAAAATAAGTTACCAGCCATAGATTTTAAAAGTGTTAATTTTATTCAAATCAGAGAAATCAGTGCTAAATGATACTTTCGAATGAATGAAAACTTTATTCTCTAAGAATCACTTCCATTTATTTTTCTGGGGAGTTTACAATTAGCCAATCCAAAAAAAATGTCGTTTTGTATGCAACTTTATGACATTTTCTTTTAATCAATTGTTAACTCAAGTTTCAACTTTTCAGTAAGAATTATGCATTATTTTTGTTATAAATTCGGAAATTTGTGTAATTTCAAATCGTAATGTTTAAATTTTTTTCAATGATAATAAGCAATGTCTTCAAACATTTACCCGGTTTAAATTGATAATAAGCTTGTTAAAAATTGGGATTTTAGACAAATTACCGTTCGTTTAAACGGACACTGTGCACTAATTAGCTAAAATTTACCAATTCGATCAGACTGGTGTTTGTCTTAAATTTTAGCAGTTATTATTTATAACAGAAAAGGGGCAGAAAAGGGTGCAATTCTCCACCTCGACGGCCTTCCAAAACTGTTAGAGCTAAAAGGTTAAAATTCTGTAAATTGGTTCCTCCTGAGGTGTAGACATCCACACCATTGTAATTTAAACATTACACGAGGGGAATAAATGGAATGGGAACGAGTGGAAATGAATCATTATACAAGGAGAGCAAAATGGGATGGAAAGGGGAACAAGTGATAAAGTTAACACTGGGCACGCCCCCCTTGAATGACCTATAAACAAGAAATTCAAAACTTTAAATTTAAACATTCACTTCAAAATATAAAACAAATTTATTTAAATAGTAAAATCTTTAGAAAATAAAATAACATTTTTTTCTCAACATATTTTGATATTTAAAACTATTGATAACGAAGTATTGGGCTTTTAAGCTAGTTAACTATAAAATAATTTACCATAAATACTACGTTCATTTTGAACCTTAAAATACGTATTTTCGTTTTTTTTTTTCAAATTTCCAAATAGAAAACTTAAAAAATCGAAAATACAAATTTTGGGGTTCAAGATGAACGCAGTACATGCTAAAGTGAAATATGAAATAATTGGGCAATTCACAACCGGTATTGTATTTTCAATGTTGTATTGAAATACAATATACAAATATATTGTTGTGCAATACCCGTTGGGGATTGAAAAATGTTTTATTTTTGGAACATACTTTTATAATTTGATATTATATATTTGTTTTTGGTTTTTATTTAAGCTATTACATGGTATCATAGCAGGTTTCACATATTATCTGGCACAAAGGATACGAAAAACAAAATTGCATAACATAATTTCAACATATACTGGAGTCGCTGCTATGCCATTAACACCTCCACCACATCTTCGAGCTGATGTCATATGACGAAAAGATTTTATTTGATAACAGCCATTGTCTGGAACCAACATGGTTTTGATGCAAAAATTCTTTTACAACAGCGCATTCCAAATTTCGTACACGAGTTACAATATTTATTGCCTCCTATATTTGTGTATTCTTTTCTAATACTTATTATTTTATTTTTTGTTACTTATAATTATTAATTTTTAATCTCTCTTCATCACAAAACACTAGTTTAAGTTTTTATCCCCAAATCATATTTCCGGTTTAGTTTTAAAAGTTCCGTTTTATTCTGAACGTTGAATAATACAATTTGTTATATAGAAAATATAAAAATCTTGTGTTTGATTTTTTAATTACATTAAGTGGCGCACTCATTTATTCGGACCTATTTTGAAAAAACATTAAATATTTTGTGTTAATTAACTAATGAATAAAAAGTGTATTAAATTTATTTTTCTTAAAGAAAAAACATTACCAAAAAATTTATATTTGTAAAAACCTAAAATTTTCATTAAAAATATAACATAACTTAAGTTTAATAGTTCAAATCATATTAAACAATAATATACCGAAATATAAAAATATTCAATGAAGTTGAAAAAAAGTGCAGTTTACATAAAAAATAATGGTTGTTATTAATAAGTTTAATAAAAATAAAAATCCATGAAAAGAATTTTTTTAAACAAACTTTAAGATTAAGCTCTTCACGTTGTTCTTTCTTTTGGGGCCAAATCCGAGTTGGGAGGAGACAAAGGAAGCTCAACTTTACCAAAAAGCTTTTGTGGAGAAAAATAATGCGATTGTCAATTATTATAAAAATTTAAGAAATATATTATGCAAAATCAATGAAAAATATGAATATGATGTAGAAAAACCAATAGAATTTAGTCCCTTATTTTCCGAAAAAATAATTTTAAAAACATTTATTAACAACTTAGATGTTAATTGGCCTCTGTAATTATAAATAGAAATTTAACAAAATTAAGAGATGCATATAATTTGCTCGAGAAAGATGGTTTATTGAGAGAAGTTATTGGAAAAGGAAGATTATATTTGAACTTCGATAATAGAAACCACTATAATAATATAAAATTCTAGACAAAGATTTAAGAATAATAACAGTTCAAATTATAATAATCAAAATACTAACAACAGACAGAATTTTTATACTAATTATAATCAAAATGGAGGTAATTCTAATTTTACCAATAGCTTTTCAAACATGCAAAATTCGAATAAGGGTAGATACCTTTCAATCTCGAAATAATAGCGGAAAATTTACACAAAATAACGATTCCCAGATGGTGGTAGATCATATTTAGGAAGGTGAGGGATCCTATATCATTTACATATTTAAATGGGAAAACAAATAAAAGTCAGGAAATTATTATAATTACCACGAGAATTTTGCGAAAACGCTACGATGTCCTGGAAGTTGACAACACTTAACGAAAGAAATTTGATGCAATTTCAGGACAGAATATTCTAAGACCATAAGGTGCTGTAGTAGATATGGAAAATGATACTCTAACAATAAATAATAACATTATAGAATTTTTGAAGATATGTCCATATGCTGAACATGAAATCCATCAATTTAAATCTTTAAATACTGATAGATTAGATTAAGATAATCTATACAACGAATTAAATAGTAAGAAAAAACCTACTTTACATAATACATTAAATACTCGTACATACAAAGATTTAATATTTGTTGAAGGACAAATTTTAGAAAATACAAGTGTTATTGAACATAAACCAATTTATACTCGATTGAAAAGGAGATTTGCTATCAAATAGGTGATATGTTGCGTCAAGGTATTATTACTGAAAGTAATTCACCCTACAATAGTTCCCAAAAAACTAGACAGTTCTGGATAGATAAAAATTAATGATAGTTAGAGATTATCGAAGATTAAATGAAATCACTGTCCCCTAAGATCACTGCCCTAATATAGAGAATATTTTGGACATATTAGGTA
The DNA here is from genome assembly GCA_949748255.1 of Eustalomyia histrio. Classification (NCBI taxonomy): domain Eukaryota; kingdom Metazoa; phylum Arthropoda; class Insecta; order Diptera; family Anthomyiidae; genus Eustalomyia; species Eustalomyia histrio. The sequence continues at coordinate 71,526,999 of OX456527.1, read as the reverse complement.
GATCTCAATATTTTTCAACAATCGACTTTTCAAAAGGTTTTCACCAAATACTTGCTGAAGAAGAAGACCGGTCGAAGACAGCATTCTCTACGCCATACGGATATTATGAGTTTGTAAGAATGCCCATCGGGTTGAAAAATGCTGCATCCTTTCAGAGACTTATTAATTATGTTCTTTGTGACTTAATTGACAAAATCTGCGTAGTCTACCTAGATGATATTCATATTTTTCAATAGCTTTGAAGAAAATATATATTAATAAATACAAATTTTTCGCAAAGGAAACATTATATTTGGGATATGTTTTGACACCTGAAGGAGTCAAACCCAATCCAATTAAAATTGATACCATTTTACAACTTCCTCGTAAGGTAAAAGGAATTAAATCTTTTCTTAGTATCACTGGTTAATACCGTAAATTCATTCTAGACTTTAATAAAACTTTCCAGCTTGTAACAGATGCTAGCTTAAATACGATTGGGGATGTTTTGCAACAAAATGGACATCCTATATGTTTTTAAAGTAGGACTTTAAATGACCATGAAAGAAATTGTTCAGCCACCGAGAAGGAGCTTTTGGCAATTGTGTGGGCCACAAATAATTTTCGGCCTTATTTATATGGTGTTAAGTTCGAAATTCTCTCCGATCACCAGCCATTAAAGTGGTCATTTGTGAAGCCTGAGATTAGAGAGCTGAATCATAGACTTTATGGGTGGATTTTAAGCGATTTCAATTTAACTGTGAACTATATAAAGGAAAAAGATAATCAAGTTGCTGACTTTTAAAGCCGAATAAATCATTTGGATGGTATTGATGCTAATGATTCATTGTATAACAATATTGACAATGAAATAACAACTATTCACTCTCTGAATACATGATCATATTTGTATATTGGATACTATTATGAATAGATTTAAAACTGAAATTATTTTAACGGAGAATAAAACCAAAGAATTTGAAATTAAACATATCAATAGGAAAACTTATATAAATTCTGCGGATCTGGTAAATAATTTGAATGAAATATTAGGACGAAATATAGAAAGAGGGAAGGAGGGAATTTTCACAGAGTTAGACGATCGGAAATATAATATTTTACAGAAGAAAATTATAGTTATTTGAAAGCAATAATTACGTAAAATTTGTAAGATGTTCGTATGATGTCAAGGACATGTTATCTGAGGATAAGACTTTTATGTTAATCAAATTAGTCATTACCACAAAAAGTATGAGAATTTATGAGAATTATGAGGGTTTGAAGAAGCAAATATATGTTTTTACACAAATAATCAGTAAGGAGAGAGCAAAAAAGAGAGTAAACGCATTCTATATGCATAATTATATGAAAAAAATGCGTATATTTATCAACGCATGATTTAAATTATTGAAAGTATAAATTTATTTTATTTACCCAGCAAAATAAAATGGATGTTATTCTTTAGGAATCCCTTTTTCAGAACATCCAAAGAAGTTAATTGTGCAAATTGTTTGATTTGTAAGAAGTCATTTTAAACAACTTCCAAAATGTTGATATTAACCCCTACTCATGAAGTCATAAGAATAAAATTTTTTGTACCAATTCCATTGAAAAGCATAAAAATTTTTTAATTTTAATATTTTTGTATAACAATTTATAATTATAGTAATATCCACTTTGTCCTGGTCGGAATAATAATTCTTGGCGTGTTCAAAATCACATTTTTAACTTTAATACAAAGCCACTCCCTATTTTTATTTTGAAGTCCATATATTAAACAACTTCCGTAAACTAATGAAGAAGTCCATCTGATCATCGATTTTTCATAGCACCAAAACAAACTACTTCCTCCCAATGACACGACAATGTTAAAATCATAAATGATTCACCGAAATTTTTACAACTTCGGGTTCAGAAGATCCCAGCAAAATAAAATGGATGTTATTCTTTACGAATCTCTTTTTCAGAACATCCAAAGACGTTTATAGTGCAAATTTTTCGATTTGTAAGAAGTCATTTTAAACAACTTCCAAAATGTTGATATTAACCCCTACTAGTAAAAAAAACAATTATTTAGTTGGTCCATAAATGGTTAATTCCTGCAGTCATTAAATGCCTTATTGAAAACATATTTTCCATACCAGTGATACTCACTTTGTCTTGGTCGGAATAAAAATTCTTGGCGTGTTCAAAATCACATTTTTAACTTAAAAAAAAGCTACTCCCTATATTTATTTTGTAGTCTCTATATTAACAACTTCCGTAAACTAATGAAAAAAGTCCATCTGCTCATCGATTTTTCATAGCACCGAAACACACTACTTCCTCCCAATGACACGCCAATGTTAAAATCATTAATGATTCACCGAAATTTTCACAACTTCGGGTTCAGTAGATGTAGTGTTTAACTGCTTCTTCCTCAGCTCTTATTTTGCTGGGTATGTATGTTTTAATAATAATGAATTATAAATATAATACATAATATATATCTTGAATTTAAATTTACAATATTCACAAATATTATATTTATAAACTTTTGAAGAGTAAATTTTCGTTTTTAGCTTTTTTTTATTTTTTTAATATTTTCCAATTTCCAAATGTCAAAAAAATTATTACCATTCTAAGTTAGTATATTTACAAAATTTGTGCATAAAATTTGAAATTGACAAAAGAATACTAATTTTAGGCACAAAGTGTTTAAATTTAAGCACATTATGTATAAAAATACTTTTTGTGTGTATTATTGTATATGAAAGTGTGTATAAAACACTTTCAGGCATTTTTTGTTTGTATTTTCGTAATATTACATAAAACTTTACCCATTTTATTGTAGTACATTTACAAACATTTTTTATAGTGTACAAAAATATGTAAATATCAGCTTATATACGATGGAAGATGTAAGTGCGGAATGTTTTTGGAGATTTTCAGTCAGCTGTTTTAACTATCTTACTGATTCTTACAAATTTTCCGTTTGCCTACTTTTTTGGATATTTTTATTTTTGAGAGTAAATTTTGTCTTGCTCTCTGTATTTTTGTTACTGTATAATTTTACTAACTTTACTGGAAAACGGATCTATTGCAACATTGGGTTTCTATAAGACGTTTGTCGCGATTCGAATGAATGTACATTATATTGAAAAAATCGAAAATCATTATGCAAACATAAAATTTTGCAATTTTTATATCGCTCCAAAATACAGGGTGTGACAACTTTTATGTTGGTATGTGACTATTTAATATTTTTATTTAAATTGGTGCCCATTTAAAATGTGTCTTTTTTGCTGCATTTTCCATGACTATTTCGAGCATCTCGAGCCATGATTTTGGCTTGGTCTGAGGCTTGTTGGCATTTTGCTTTTCAACTTATTCCACAAAAAGAAGTCCGGAGGGGTCAGATCTGGAGATCTGGGAACCCAACGAAAATAGCTTTTCTGACATCACATACCCAGGGAATTATTGTTTTGTTTTTGCATTGTTTGATTTACAAATGGCGCAACATTTTGTTGGAACTAGGAACTGTCCAGATCTTTTCATGTATTTTTGGACAGACATAATGCGCCGTCAACTAACGATATCGTTTCCCATCGACAGCTTCGCCTTCTCTGAGGAGAAATAGCCCAATGATCGTTTTGGCGCGTTGTTATGCTGATATATGCCCAGCAAAAAAAAAGTAGGTAGCAAAAGAAGAGAAAAAGAAGCAGTGATTTTGATTCCAGTGTTGTGAAAACTTGGATCGGAACCAATGATTTTTACATAGGGGTGTCATAGGGTGGAAGTTTTCTTTTATATTCCTTTTTCACTGCTTCTAAAGTCTTTCTTATGTTTTAGTGAATAATGAGATCTTTTGATGTTTCCAAACAAATTTTGAATTTGAAATTTAGATTTAAACAGGACATCAGTAATCGGGTCTTAGCCCCATTTTTACAATCTTCCGTTTATAATAATATTGTTTCCCATATTAAGTTTGAATTTGACTGTTGGTTTAATTATAACGGGACATTCAGTAATCGGGCCTTATTTATTTAATTACTTTATTCAAAATTCTTTCAATTTTTACTACAATATTTTTTTGCTTTTCGTAGCAATAATAACTACGATTTTACGAAGTTTATTGAATTTAAAAACTATTAAATTGTGAGTTTAACATTAAAACAAATCACTTAAACTTAAATCATTGTTCTATATGTCAAATTTATATAGAAATATAAATGATAAATGTTTAAATTTGGTTTTTTTTAAAGAATATGTTAAATTTCATTAAAAATCACATTTTTGGAAATTGTGAAAAATAATTGCCTTAGAATCATTTTTGCTGGGTATGTTATCATTTTATTTGTTTGTATTTTCCACTTATATTGGTTTAATAGAAAATCAGCTGTCAAGTAAATACGGAAGAAAGTCAAATTTCAACAGATTCGTCCATACCGACTCGTACCAGTAGCAGACAACAGACAAAATTTTAAGTTTCTGTACATTCAGAAAAAAAGTTAGTAAAAAATTTTTAAACGGTTTTCAATCGCACTTTACTATTTTTGTACTGATTTTTAGTAAAAAAAATATTATTTAACAAATCTTTTTACTATTTACATTTTACAAATTACAGAATATTTACAAATTTTTGTTGCTAATTTAAGAAATCATTTTACAAATTTCGATTTGCTAAAATTAGCAAAAAATAATTACTAATTTTAAAAAAGTCGATTTTTAGGAAAATGTTATTTCTAATTAAAACTTACACCTACAAACTTAAATTGCCTTAAAATGTTACATTGATTAATAAAAATGGATCGGAAGTGAATATACTGACTCATGTCTAAAAATAGGACATCCACTAAAAATAACACTAAAAAGTTTTTTTTAGTTCTAAAAATCAGCTCTAAAAATTAAAAAAAAATTGACTGAAATATTTTTCAAAACAGAAGTTACCTAATTAAAACCAAATGATAAATTCGTTTGTTTTTACCTTTGTTTTTTTTTTTGTCTAAAATATTTTTGAAAAAAAAAATTGAAATTCTGTACAAATATTAATAATATTTAGTAAGTTTGTTTCAAACAGATTTTAAATTCTACTTTACAAAAAGTTTACTAAAATTAAGTAGCGGTAGCTAATTTTTTCTACAAATTTCATTATACTACACGTCAGCAGACATGTTTTGCTAAGATTATATATTTCTAATTTCTAGCGAAAAATATTTGAGCAAGTCGTTAAGACGGAGATTCTTCCCCCATTTGAAACTCCATTTTTACCATATCTTATCCGTTAATTATTCCATAATCCAGGAAACTTTCCCCCTTTTGAGCCCCAATTTTTATCACAACTCTGGCGAAAATTTTCAAGGAACATAACTTTTATTTCAGGTTGCCAACCAAAGCAATGTTACCAGGTCATTAAGAGGAAGACTTTCACTTTTGAACCTCAATTTTTACCACGTTCCTGACAAAAATTCCAAAAAAGTACACTTTTAGTGAATTAGAATTAGAGAATATATTTATACAATACCTCAGATTTCTAACCGAAGGAATTTGGTCTGGCTTTACCTCTTTTTATCCCTACCCGCAAAAATTTCGTCTTATCGGATGTCTTCTTTGAAGTCGGAACATTCTTATCAAATTTCAAAGCTCCAGCAGTTTAGGTGATGTTGAATAAGTCAGTTCATAAGTCATGGTATTCTCTTACATTCTTACATATAAAAGATGATGACGAATTCAAAAACCTGTAGAAACCCGCAATACATATTAATAATAATTATTGCAGGGATGGCAAGACCTTTTACTTGTGTTTCAAAAATACACACTGGATTACCATTAATCTGCGAAAATAGGTACTCATAAAACCCATTTTGGGTAAAGATCTATTCTCTGTAAAGTTTACTGCACATAGTTTTTCGTAGCCTTATTTTTATAATTTTTTTCAGCAAATGGGCAACCCTGTTCAGAAACATAGCAGTTTTATTTCGAGTTTCGGCATGCGTCTGAATAAAAAGGTTCTATGAAATGTTAAATTTTCTTTAACTTTTTTACCCCTAAATTCCATATGTAGTCTTAAAGACTTTGCCAGATGTCCAAGACTTTGCCAGATGGCGGATTTTTTGAATTTGCCACTTCTGTGCCTTTAATATGTTATAATAAAAAATATTTAACAAATATTTTTGTGCCATATTTTTACCGGCCCTGACATAATATATTTTTCTTTATGATTCAAACTATTGTTTTTTCTTCTCAACTTTCAGTTGATTTTTAAACATTTAAGAAAATGGTATTTGCAACGTCAATTCTGAAAACGAGTTTAATAGCAGCCAATATTTTCAATATCGTAAGTGTAAACTAGAATAGTTTGTTATTTAAAATGTAAATAATTTGAATATCTTTAAAGATTGGTGCCCTTGTACATATAATTTTTACACTAATATTTTATAAGGATAATAATGAACATACAGAAGATATGTATATGAATTATATTGCGATGCTACTTTCGGCTATTTGTTGTTCTGCAGCCGTAATGGAATCATCATGTCTGTTAGAAGTTGTAAGAAATTAATATGTAAATTTTTTCTTAGGAGTTTCTTATAACTATTTATATATTTTATAGGCAGCCAATCTTATTTTTAGTGAAATTGTTACAAAAGTATTTATATGGATATATCTTAAATCTTTTTCTTCATACACAATATTTTTATTGGTAAGTGATACTGGGATTTTTAATTAGATATTGGGATTCTTAACTAGAAAATCGCGAATATTGGCCACATAGACACAAAGTCCAAAGATTACCCAATATTATTCTTATGCTGTGTAATTATTTTTCGCATATTATTTACTAAATATGAGACAGATACTTATGAATTTATCAAATATGAACGTATTAAAAGCCATTGTGGATCGCAATTACACAGAGTAGCCGAAAACCATTCACCTAATTCACGCAATTGTTCCTAAAACCTCTACAGCAAGTTGTGGAACTACTTTAAAAACTAAAAATCAAGAATATAAAATAGAAAGTGAAACTAAGAAGTTGATGGCGAAACAATGTATTTATTTATAAATTGACGCTTTGGCACCAGTACTGTTCCAGTTGATATGGGCCTGAATTGTATGGATAAAAAACAGTAGTTTTTAAAATATTGGACAGATAATTTTCAATTTTAAAAAAAGTTGGATTATATCGTATTAAACATAATATACATTTGTATAATTTATCATTCATTTTACTATTAGAAATCGAAAAAGAAGGTTCTCAAGGGGGCGGACCCTTGAACCCTTAATAAAACTTGAATATGAGATAGAGAGGATACAAGTAAAAACATGCTTGCCTTGTGTAGTTTTTAGGTAATAAAAATGGTTTTCAAATTGGTTCAAAACTTGTTTGTTTGGATAGATCTCTGTTATCCAAATTTTATATATAGTAAACAGCCGTCAATCGTTAATAAACAGTTAATCCGATTTTTCGCTAATCTGAACATCATTTTTATTATTTGTTTATAAATGTAGAGAAGATCTAAGCATTCATGTGAACTTTCAGCTATTGTGAAATTAAATTATTGGTTAAACATTTAGGGCACTTTAGAAAAAAAAAAAAAGTCGAACTTTAAGGCGCGATAATAAAACTTTACCCAATTTTGAAGAACTACAAAACATTCTTTCAAAATCTACAAAAATCGAATAGAAAATTATTGTGATTGCCCACTCGATGAAATTATTACAAATAAACTAATAAAAACAAATTTTTAAGCTAACTTTTGCATTTCATATAAAAATATTAAAATTTTTTGATAATTCCCTACAAACATTGCGATACGAAATTGTTTGGAAATCGTATCGGCTGGAAGAAAAAACTTTTTGCGCCAGTAATAATTTTCTTATTGCGGAAGATCCCTTCTTCGGGAAAAAATGTTCAATCCTAAGCGATACTTCCAAATAACACCAAAGCAACACTTTTGGAAGATAAATCGGCGATATTGCCAAATAATCATTTGGGGGGAAACTAGAATATATCGCTATGAATTCATTTGGAAGACAAAAATAAGATATCGATATTTGATTACCATGAAGGAAAAAAAATTTATGTCCTCTTTAATATTAATATTCAATTTTTTTAAGCTAAAGATCCTTTTTTATAAAATTTCTTTTTTTATTTTCGATATTTCGCTAACAATTTGTTAGCATCTTCATCTTAAAAAAATTGAATATTAATATTAAAATAAGATTAAATAAAGTTATATTATGTCCTTTTTAATTTTATTTTAATTGAGAGAATAAATAAAATAATAACATATTAATATAATTGTTAAAATAACAGAATACATCTTAGGAAATAAATAGAAACAGTAAAAAGATATGTACAAAAAAGAATAATAACAAAAAATTACGGTAAAGAAAAAAATAGTGTCAGAGGGTATCGAAATGTATTCAGTAACCGGAGTGATTTTGGTTTATTTCTTTTCTCCATGCGATCCTTTGCATTTACGAAATGCTTTTATATAAAAACACTAATGATTGTTAATGATGAAAACACTGTTGAATTCGGAAAAAGAGTATAGCACATATCTGATATTAAAAGAAAAAAATAATAGTTTAGTTTTGGTTGGGCAGTTGCATTATTGTTGAGGGATTTGAAAATATCGATATCCTGGAACGGATCTAGAAATAAAATTTTAGGTTGTAAATGCTGGTTTAATTGTTATACCTGTCTAGGTAAATTTGGCTGCTGAAATATCCCGATATAGAAACAATTTTTAACGTCTTTTTTTATTGTTGGCAGTTATTTCTAAATATTGCTAAAATATCCTCCATCTGATATTAAAAAGATTTTAAAAATCACCTTGTAGGTGATATAAAATCGATACTTCTGCGATAAATAATACCTTACGAATGACAAAAAAATAATTGTTTTTTTATGCTTTATTTATAAAATTATTGGATCTGCTCAGATGGAGCACTAACAATAAGTTAACAAATCATAAAAAAAAATATTCTTTTTTTATATGTGGGTTGAACCACCTCAACTCAACTTAAAATATGCCGTTTTTGACATAACTGTTTCCGAATCTGTTTAATTTTGGTATGAATAAAGTATATCATAAAACTAAGACAAATACAAAGTTTGAGGGCACTTACACACCTGGATCCGGAAATATGAGGTCTTGAAAATCGGAAAAATACAAAAATGTACAAAGTAGTACTTACTTTATTGTCATTTATTGAAAAGTATTAAGAACACGCGGCTCATAAGGGCCGCATTTGATTTGAAATGCAATTTGATTTTTATTTTTTTTTTCAAAAGGTCAGTTTTATTGACCAATAACTCGGGAGCCTATATTTCCGGAAGCGATCTTTAAAAAATTTAAAAAAAAAATTGTGTTAAAGATGGTTTTCTTCTCTACAGCTGTGACAAATTACAGAGTGGAGGAATTTTCGGATCAAGAAATTAAAATCAAATTGTAAACGAAGATATTTTACAAAGTTGCATATCAAATCAAAGGTAATTTAATACCCATTTAAATGCTTATGAGCCGCGTACCTTTAATACTTTTCAAGAAAATGACAATTAAGTACAACTTTGTACATTGTTGTATTTTTTCCGATTTTCAAGCCCTTATACTTCCGGATCCAGGTGTGTCAGTGCCCTCAAACTTTGTATTTGTTTTAGTGTTATTATATACTGAATTTCTACAAAAAATCCTAAAATTCGGAGGAGGTGGGTTACACCCATTGAAACTGAAAGATATCTAACAAATTTTTGCAGGGTTTTGTCTATTATTCCAGAAACAAATACGATTTTTCAACAAAATAACTTAAGTGTACTGGTAAGGGGATTCGTTTTTGCTCTAGATATTTATTTTTATTAACTATAAAATAATTTACCACAAATACTATGTATGTTCATTCTGAACCTTAAAACACGTATTTTCGTTTTTTTCCAGTTTTCAAATCGAAAACTTAAAAAAACGAAAATCTATATTTCGGGGATCAAGATGAACGCAGAACAATGTTTTATTTTCAGAACATACTTTTATAATTTAATATATTATGTTTTTGGTTTTTATTTAAGCTATTACATGGTATTATAGCAGGTTTCACGTATAATCTGGCACAGAGGATACGAAAAATAAAATTGCATAACATAATGTCAACATATACTGGAGTAGCTGCTATGCCATTAACATCTCCACCACATATACGACCTGATGTCATATGACGAAAAGATTTCAATTTGATATCAGCAATTCTCTGGAACCAATATGATTTTGATGCAAAAATTCTCTTACAACAGCGCGTTCCAGATTTCGTATGCGAGGTTGATGTCTACGCTTAAATAGTAAAATACTCAAAACGGTAGAATATAGAAATGTTATAAACTGAAAATGATACGAGATAATAAAAAATGTATATGTAATAATAAATAATTACTGAACCCTTGTTGTCTACCTCAGTTATTAGAAGAGCCCAGTTAAATAATTCCTGCCGACGTACAGTAAATTTATACGATCTCCATACTGTCTCCAAACATCCACTTGTAAAGATCTGATTCATTGGCAGTGCTTCAATATCACCATTGTCAATGTTGTTTTCTGTATTGTAACAACTCTCAGGTATGGCCAAACGTTTATAAGCAAAATCATGTGAATTGAATAGACCACAGCAAAAATACTTAAAATAAAGGTGTATTTTTTTAATAAACAATGACTACTTTGGTATAATTGGTTTAACGAATTTGAAATCTAACAATTCAGTTATAGTTTTTTAATTTGTTTTTGTACTCTGTAAACCGAATGGGTCTGATAACATCGAACATTTAACCAAATTAACAGCGTATATTTATAATATCAATAACACAGTACAACAGCTAATCTGGGGGGTGAGAAATTCCAAGTCAGGGTGATGGTACTAGGTCAGTATAGTAAAACCCTCAAAGGGTTTGGCGTTCGTATGTGTCAGTTTTTTTTTATGACCTTTTAAATTTTTTCCTTATCTTGATGTTTTTTTGCTTAGTTGTAACATTTTGGCAAAAACGTAGTTTAACATAACTCGAGAACCACTTGTCCGAATTTGATGAAACAAATTTAGAAAAATTAAGAATTACAATTTCTCTAATCTGTTTCTATATCGTTTTCCTATATGTGCAACACTTTCGAAGTTAAAAATGAATGTATGAAGGGAAAAAAGTATTTTTTGCCTAAAAATTTAAATATTTTTTTTTTTTTAAATTCATAAAAAATCCAAAATGGAAAAAAGTGCCAAAACTAATTACTTTCGCGTAAAGTCACATAACTCATGAGCAAAAAAAGGCATAGATCATGAAAATCGATGCACGCGTTTCTTATTTATTCACAATTAGGTAAATGTATGAATTTCAAAAATTTGCTCCAGATATGCACAACATTATTTGGAGAAAACATTGACACTCACAAGCCGAACTCTCTCATATTTTTCTACTGTACTAAAAGAGAAATATTGATGTGGCAACACTGGTTCTGTAATGTTCACATAAAACATGCATTGTCATTATACTTCTTCTCTTTCTCACACTGGTTCTGTGATTTTTGTCATTCAACAAGTGCCGACGAACGCGAACAGTAAAAGTGATTTTTCTCCAGTTTTTTAAAAGTGAACAAAACTGAACAGAATATGGAACTGTGCAAGCCAGATATAAATAGCTTTTGCTACTGCTGTGGTCAATATGTCTCAACACACAAAAAAAGGGGAAATTTCAGTACTGATTTTGTTCAAACATACGAGATCTACTTCAACCAAAATGTTATAGTGAACGAAAATTGGGTACCAAATATAGTGTGTAAAAGCTGCTACAACCGTCTAATGGATTGGAAAAATAGAAGACGTGAAAGTATGCCATTCGGTATCTCAATGACTTGAACTAATCCTGGCGAAGGTCACAATCCATTGAATTGCTATGCATGTGCGAATAAAGGAGCCGCAAAAAGGATAAGAAAATCGTATAATTACGTTGGTGTTGAAAGTGCCGCAACACCATTGCCTCATTCGGACCACATTCCTGTGCCAAAAGCTTCTAGCCCAGATATTTTCTCTTCTACGACTGCTCCGACATATCATGTACGTGATGATCCCTCATATGAGCCATCAATATTTGTTGGCACCCGGTGTGAAAGTCACAGCTTATCGAAGTCGTCAGGCAACACTCCAAAGTTTATTCCTTGTGAATGATGAAAAAACTTCTGCATATTGCCCGGATGTAGGAAAATTGATGGACGCAATGGATATAAAATATGAAGGAGATGACTGGAGATTATTTATTGACAGTTCAAAACTCAGCTTGAAGGCGGTTTTACTGCATAAGACCAAAAAAAAACCTTCAGTTCCAATCGCCTATAGTACAGAAACGATAGAAACATATGATGCACTGGAAAATATTTTAAAAATGGTTAACTACGCCAAACATATGTGGCGCATATGCTGCGATTTAAAATTTGTAGCAATGCTTTGCGGTCTTCAAAGCGGCTATATAAAATATATGTGCTTTTTGTGCGATTGGGACACACGATTTTCCAGTGACCAGTATGCATGCCACGGATGGTTACAAACGGCCAATATTATTCGTGAGCCTCTAGTGCCGAAGGAGAAGATATTGCTGCCTCCACTGCATATTAAACTTGGAATTGTTAAGAATTTTACCAAAACTGTCGCCAAAAGAGATGAAGTTTTCTTGTGGTTTAAACTAATTTACCCGAGACTCAGCGAAAGTAAAATTAAAGAAGGTAAGTTATAATATCACATTCATTTCCCATGATTTTCCATCTTAACAAATTAATTTTTTCCAATCAGGCGTAGTAAATGGTCCAGATATACGAAAGCTGATTAAAAGTGACGCATTCAACAATATTTTGATTGACGCTGAATTGAATGCATGGCAGGCAATCAAAGAAGCTTGTTGGGAAAGCATCGTTCTAACAACTACGATGTTTCTGTCGCAAGGATGTTAAGAGCATTCTCGGAAATTGGTGTCCACATGTCCTTAAAAATCCATTATTTACATCATCATCTGGACTACTTCAGCAAACAATTGGCTACCGAATCTGATGAACAAGGTGAACGCTATCATCAAGTTGCTATGCCATTTGAAATTAGGTAATACTGATTTTTTATTTTTTCAAACTCATGTTAATAAAACAAAAACTTACAGATATAGAGGCAAAAAGTCGCCGAGTGCAATAATTGCGGAAATTTGCTGGTGGAGTAAGCTTGTGTGGCAAGACAAGGATGATCTTGATGATAAAGAATTTTCAGGAGATGCAGAAGGGCCAACAGTGGAGTCACACATTGACATTATGTGTGGTTCAGAAACTGATGATAGCGATAAATGCGATGCCACTAGTCCCGAACAACCACCATCGAAAAAGTCTAGGCAATATTTATTAAAATAAATAAAAATAAATAAAATAAAAATAAAAAATTATAAAAATGTTTACTTAATTTTTTTAGTAGTTTATGGCCAGAAGTCTGGAGTTATTGGGGAAAATTTATAAAAAAGGCCATAAATTACACTTTTTTGAATAAAAACAAATATCAATATTCTTGTCAAAATGGGATACCTTCACTTAATTGTAAATAAAAGCAGAACGCGTTAATCGATTTCTATGATCTATGTCGCATTTTGTTCATAGGTTATGTGACTTTACATGAAATTAATAACACTTGATCCTTTTTTCCGTTTTGGATTTTTTATGAATTAAAAAAAAAAATATTTAAATTTTTAGGCAAAAAATACTTTTTTCCCTTCATACATTCATTTTTAACTTCGAAAGTGTTGCACATATAGGAAAACAATATAGAAACAAATTAGAGAAATTGTAATTCTTAATTTTTCTAAATTTGTTTCATCAAAATCGGACAAGTGGTTCTCGAGTTATGTTAAATTACGTTTTTGCCAAAATGTTACAACTAAGCGAAAAAACATCAAGATAAGGAAAAA